>QKQZ01003358.1:0-19071 GCA_003595255.1 Solenopsis fugax | reverse complement strand
TGTACAATAACATATTAAAAGCTCGTCAAGATCGGAAGTGGACACCTCGGATCGGTTCCTTGTAAGATAAGTATAATTGTATCCTTCTGAATTTGGATTTTAAATTTTGCGCGCCATAGTAAACAAAATGTTATAGTGTTCTAGCGATCTTTGTTATCAAGTTGTAGCAGAATATTATAGTAGATTAGCATTTGCATTAAACTCGTGGTTTTCCAGTAGATTCCGTCGGCATAATTTAATTGCAGAGCAACCAAACAGAATTTATCAAATACTAATCATTTAAGTAGAATATATTTGAATAGTTAAAAGTAGTATTTCTATTCAGTTTGTGCAGTCGATCTAATGGTTATATTTTTGTTATATTTCTATTAACATTCTGCTGACAAAATTTGTAACACTTGGAAAATCTTTTTTCGATAGATGTTGCTATAATACGTATTATGAAATTGTCAGGAATAGATTCTGATTGGAATTATTTCATTTTCTGAAGAAAAACAATAAAATCTAGAAAATAATTCCGACCGGAATCCATTTCGAAAAGTTCCATAATACATGCCCTGGAATATTTGAAACGCTTTTCAGTAATATTCGATGTATCCGTAACAATCATCAAATACGATCATTTACGAGTTGGTTCGTAAACGATTTTTTGGCTGTACAGAAAAGTTACGTTTTTTTCTGCCTTTAAATTCAACTTCACTTTTGAGCTTGGCTATATCAAACAGATATAAACTTCATTAAAAAGAGACACGAAAAGAACAATTTTACTGAAATACAGATCTGAAAATAATTACGTTGAACCATTAAAAATTTTATATTGGACGTTTAAGCTAGAATGTCAAAATTTTTAGCAGCAGAATTATCATAACGTAATGTGATCGCAATAATCGCACATCCACAGAATAACATTTTTTAATTGAATTGACTTGTGTCATATCTTTTTGTATTAATATCATTTTACATTTCTGCATTTGTTATTTTTTTCTACTTATCGTCTAGGATAGCTTCATTTCGCGAACACGTGGCTAACACTGGACTATTATATGCGCGTCGTACAAACGCATTAAACTTGGAATTATTCGGGCGATAGAACACGCTATTTCCGCGTATGTGGAAGAGTCGATCCTACGACCAATTGTTGATAAGCCGCGAAAAGGGTTTCACTGCGTGCAAATAATTGCGTACTATGCTATAATGACATAATTACGGATATCCATCTGACACAAGGAATTGTTAATGTCCCGGCGCTTCAGTTGGTGGTGAGTACAGTTTACTTACGCAAGTATCGCTGACGTAGTTCGCATTCCTAGTATTTCTAAGAATGGCCGAGCAAAAAGACGTTTGGCAAAGTCGGTATTACGCGATTCCTAGATTATACATGACCTTAGCAGGATTATGGCCATATCATCCAATTCGCGACAGATATCTGCACTTTGTACCAACATTTACAATCTGTTCGATCATCCTTATACCAATGGTACATTGAATTTAACTAGGAACAGTGATATGCGTTATGAATCTTGGAATAGTTTTTATTTTTGTCCCAAAATTTTTTATATAAAATCTATCGATCTATAGATAGATTATATAAAAATATAAGTTATATAAAAATATAAATAATATAAAGTTACTTATATTTTTATAACGATGTCTACAACGCGTTCTCTTTAGAACGCTTAAAACTACTAATCAGCTTCCACTACTAATTAGCTAATAATATATTGTCTTTTTTCGATAAAAATATTTTAAAACTCAGGTTTTAAGAATGAATCATTTTTAATGTTTTATAACATTAATATCAATATTTAATATTTACTAGCTACTGTATGTGTCGCTCGCCATGACGGATCTTGATGATCTATTCGAGTGTATGCCAACGATTTTAATCACGATAATATTCAGTTTTAAATTAGCGAGCTTGATGGCAAACTCTGAGAAAGTAAATAATACGATTTGTACTTTTTTTTAATATGATTAATGAAAACGTAGTCAAATTCTCGTAAAGTGCGTATATGATTGTTATAGATAAAGGCCTGTCTTAAGACTATAGAGGACGATTGGTTGTCATTAAACGATAGCGAAAAAGCTATTCTACGAAGACATACTACATATGGACAGAATTTGACGATATTTTACGCAGGTGCGTCAAAAGGAAAGTAGCTTTGATAGGAGAAAATTCTTAGCGAAGAACAAAGAAAGTACGCGTTACTTGTAACGCCATTACCGTTATTGCTACTTTTTTTTATAATGATTATTACTTTTTTGTCTATAATAAATTCATTCCGTTACTTTTAATGATATTTCAGTTCCCTATTATCTTCGTACCTATTCAATAGACTTGTACATCTCTTCAGTGCGCAAATACAATAATCGATGTGTTAGATAGTTAGATCAATGGTTACATACAATAAATGCAATTATAAATTCTATATATATTTATTTTTATATATTTTTTATTTTAAATATGAAATATATTAAAAAAATATTTTGTTCTTTGTATTTTAAATTACATTCCGACAATCATTGCCAATACTAAAAGTCTTTCATCGATGTCCATTGCATAACTCGCGTATTTTTCAGTCTTTATGGTGATGACGGGATTGCTTTACATGTTCAAGTCAATCGTATTGATAATGATAGAGGACACTTCAAATTCGACTAAACTGGCTGTAACGAAACTTCCCTTCCGTGTGGAATACGGCTCCACGATAGATCAGTACTTCTATCCGATACTGGTTCACTGTTATCTAACTGTTTACTCTCATGTGACCGCCACGGTCGCCGCTGATAGCTTCTACTTCACTTTGATCCAACACGCCTGCGGGATGTTCTCGGTTGTCGGGTAAGGGTATCAGGAACGATGTTTTAAAAATTGAGATAATAAACGAATGTCACCGACGTCACTTTGTTGTATGTATATTGCCTATTCTGATCCTTTTCCTTTCCAATCTGGATAAAATCGATGATCACGAGCCTCCAATTTGAACATATAATTTGCCAAGAACGTTATCATTTTAGCGACTTTCAGATACATGCTGGAACATATTGGCGAGGATAATGATACAAATTTTGATACGAAGCCCAACAAGATAAATGACAATAATTACAACAGAGCTCTCCATTGCTTACGCAAGCATCTGCATGTAATAGAGTGCGTGTTATATTTGTAATATGTATTTTATAGCCTTCAACTATTTGTAAGTGGTCAAATTTCGTCGCAGATTCGCGGAACTGATCGAGTCCACGTTTACAAAAATATTCCTGGTCAGCGTTAGTTTAAATATGATTGGTGGCAGTATATGCGGTATTCAAGTATGTACACTGTTTCTTTATGTAGGAGGAAAGTTGCTGAAAGTGTACCGATTGCTTCATCTATCGTATCTCACCATTTATATTTTTACATAATATAACAACATTATAAATATGAAATAAATATAAATATTCAATAAATGAGGAATGAGATTAATATAGACAAAAAATAAACAAATTACATCTTATTTGTGCCAACAACATTTTAAAGAATTTTTTCCATGTAATACTGTAATTTTATACTAAATTTTCATATTTTCATAAAAGAAGGTTTAGTGTGGAATATTTTACATTCATTGTATATATATTTGCAATTATTATAAAGATTAAATCGATATTTTTATAAAATCTATCAAGTTTTCTAAATTGTACAAAACTATAATAAATGTAAGACTGACAAATGATAATAGTATAATTAATAATTGATATGAATAAAAATATATCAATTGCCAAAATAAATTCAAGTCAGTTCTATTTCAATATTCTTATTCCATTATTGTTATTTATTAATTATTAAGTATTTGATCCTTTTCGATAAATTATTAATCAAATAAGTATTAGTTAATAATTCCTTATATTTTTAATCATTTTAATTCATAAATTCGAAACTTTTAAAGACGAGATATAATTTAGGAGACTCATAAATATGTTTAGGCGATCAGTTGTCTAAATCGTACCTTTTGTATTTTGCTAAAAGGTTTTTTTTTATTAATCCACAAAGCAGATTGTTACAGCGAATGAAAAGAATTTTTAACTCAATGAAGAGAATTAACGTTTGGCGAAAAAGTTTTATTTATATCTTTCTTTTCTTTTAAATCATTGGCAACTATTTATGTAATTGGTACAATTGAATACAGGAACATTAATACGAACAAAAATATCTTTCAGGTTTTGATGAATTTGAACGACGCGAAAGATATTGTAGCACCTCTCGCTATCTATATTGCTCAACTCACCCATCTTTTCTTCCAATTTTGGCAGGCTCAGTTTTTATTGGATTACAGTCTCGCTCCATACGAATCGATGTAAGAAATCAAATTCTTTTGAGCTTTATTCATAAATCTCTTGAAACGTTCAGTCGTAGAAAAATAGAAGAGGTATTAGAAGCTGCAAACATGAACAAGCTTTTCAATTTCATCGCTATTTATTAATCGTGTTTTGAATCACAGTTGCAGGTCAAATTGGTATTATACCTCGGAGAGATGTAAAAAACTTTTGTTTCTAATCATGACTAGAACTGTATCACCGTGCAGAATAACCGCTGGCAAAGTGGCGACTCTGTCCATTGAAAGTTTTGGCGTGGTAAGTAAAACAACTTTACTGTTCATTAGTTTTTCAAGTATTTTTGCTCGTCAGTCTTAAGACGTTTTTCGTAATTTTACTCTCCCAAAGGTATTGAAAACATCGATGTCCTATTTTACAATGCTGCGCTCTTTGCATTGACAGTTTCAACGTGCGTGTGTGTGTACAGGCCTAAGAAAATTCTTGTTAAGAAAATTCTAAAAGCCATATCCGCATGTGGATCATCGTGATACCTTTGCGCGACCATTAAGTTATTTTAGTAATCAAAATTAATAGAAAATATAAGATTTTATGCTAATACAAATTTCGTAACTTTTTTTATCGCATTCAAAAAAGTGAATATTATATAATTCAGAAGAAAAACGCTGCACGATTCTCCTTGTACGATAATCGACTCAATTGTCAAAGAACAATATTTTCCCAGACTTGATAACTTAATTTATTATCAGCTTTGTTCGACGAACGGCAAGAGCGCTATTGATTGCAGCGAGATATAGTTAGTTGTCACTCTTCGCCAAACTGCGATCGCGCGAACGACACAGTTGCATAGTAGCAACTGTGAGGGATGACGATAATTATACGTTGCAGGAAATAATTGCGTACTAATTTCGTAATGTCGTAATTACAATCGTGCAATGTTGCGACACAAGGAATTGATAATAACTGTTCTCGCCGCTTGCCGGGTGACGAGTATTCACAAGGAATCGTTGATAGTTCGTAGTCTTAAATGTTCGTGAAAATGGACGAGCGAAAGAACATTTGGCAAAGTCACTTTTATACAGTTCCAAGAGCGTATATGAGCTTGGTAGGGATCTGGCCCTATCATGCGTTTCGCGACAGGTGTTTACTTTTTGTGCCGATGTTCACGTTCTCCCTCACTATCATTGTGCCCCAAGTACGTGGCCACAAATTGTGTCAAGCGACTTGCCTCTTTTTTTCATCCTATAGCATATTAATGCACGAAAAAAAAAACGATTTTGCTGTAGTATCTGAGAATTTAGTTAGGAACGGATCTGAACTGAAAATAATTACATTCAGTAAAACAATTGCGTTCAAGAATGATGAGCAATGTGCTATAAAAGGTTTGGACATTCTAGCAATCAACTTGAGGTCCTACATTATTATCTTGATGATCCAACAAAATGATTTTTTAGATCTGTATCTAGCTAAATTTTTAGATATTTTAGCAAAACCGTTCTTTCCATCGGTTGATTAATATAAATGGTTAATACATGTATTATATTATTGTATATTGATTATATAATACAATATATTTTCATAATGTGTTTCATATTATATTATATTACATATTAATATATATTAAAATATGTTATATTGATGTAGCTTCTATATCTTCTAATTGCCGCGGCAGATCTCGACGATGTGTTCTCATGTACTCCGTCGATGTGGATTACCATAATATTCAGCTTCAAATTAGGATGGTTGATGATAAATAATAGAAAAGTACGTGACGATTACATGAGTCAATTACACGAATGATGCGATTAACATAAAATTTGGATCGAAAATAGGAAATAAGAGGGTTTAATCTTTTAACATCACTCCATACGTATTACATTTTTTTTATATACAATAGATGCAATTAAATTTTTAATTCTCTGTATACATGTTATTTTTTGACACTTTCTCTATATACGATTGGATCACGACACTCCTGAGTTCATTTTCATTACTTTTAAGTATTAAAACATTTAAAACATTCTTAAATGACTCTTACATGTATTTTATTATCTTTAAAAAGCATTTGTAAATATATTTGTTTATTTAAAAAACTGTATATAAATACTTATAATGCTTTTAGTTTTTCAAAGAAGAGAAATTCATAGGACAAACCAAGTTTAGAATATCGCTCGTACTTGCAAAGCAATGTAAAATAAAATCAGGCCGATGAAGCAGGCTAATGAGCAAAAAACAACTGTGTATTAGATTTAAAATGGTTTATTCTATGTTTATATTAAATCTGAGAATTGTTTAATTATATTTCCTTTTTAAATATGCGCATGAAACAAACATCATGATTTTATTATTCATTATTATTTATTATTATTTATTATTATTCATTTATATTTTATTTAATACATATATTATTTAATACATAGAATAAATCATTTTAAATAATCACTTGCATTAATTGTTTTTTGCTCGTACATTAGCCTAATTTTATTTTAAGTATCATTGGACAAAATTGTCTAATCATGTGTATAGAGGATTAATAGTAATTCTGATATGAAGACGACCGACGTGAGAAATATTGTCGTTCTTTATATTTATAGTTAAAGACTTGTCTGAAAACGATGGAGGATGATTGGTTGTCATTAAATACGGATGTAGAAAAAACTATTCTACGGCGGCACACCACGTACGGGCGGTATATTACGCTAACGTACGGAGGTACGTTGTAGAAATCTAGTGTGGAAGATATCACACATTTCCTCTGAAACTTGATCAAAGCTTTCAGCGATCGCTCGGTGTAATGGGTACGTCGCTTTCCAGTCTTCATGCAGTGCGTGGGAATTCTTCTCATATTGAAATCCGTCGTTGTGATGCTGTTGGAGAATACTTCGAATGCAACGGTGTCCACCCTAGTGGCAGAAGCGAAGCTACCCCTCCGCGTGGAGTACGGGAAAGCGTTAGATCACTACTTGTATCCGATGGCGATACACACTTACCTAGCTGTCTTCTCCCACATCAGCATCACCATCGCGGTTGATTCCTGCTACATCGCTCTGATTCGGCACGCATGCGGGATGTTTGCGATTGTTGGGTAAGGATATCCGCTCGAGATTGATAATTACAAATCGAAATGTGATAAAGACAGACAGTAAATGGTATCTTACGACGAAGATGGACCGTATCCATCTTCGACATGTAAATATGTAATTCTAATATCTCGTCTTCCATCTCGACTTGCTTCGAACCCAGCCCAACTGAAAAAAGAACGGCTGGTTTCGATCTCGCCAGGAGCATTATCATTTGAGCGGATTTCTAGACACACGCTGGAACACATTGGCAAAGACAGCGACGGCAATTTCGATCTGAAACCCGACAAAGTAAAAGATGACAATTACAACAGAGCTTTGGACTGTCTGCGCAAGCATCTGCATGTGATACAGTGCGTATTAATAACTTTATAACAAGACATACAACACAACTTTAATCTCAATGTGTTGCCTATCGCGTTCGGTTCTCCGCAGATTCGCGGAATTAATTGAGTCTACGTTCACAAATATATTCCTGGTCAGCGTTTGTCTGAACATGATCGGCGGCAGTATGATTGGCATACAGGTATGCGAATCTTTTCTTTTTTATGTTACACTATACAATAAAATTTTTCGCTAAAGAAATACCGCGATTAAAGCAGAGTCGGCGAAAATGACTCATACCTCGCAAAAATCTCAAGATTTTTAGAAATTTATTAAAATACATTTTAGGTCGTTCTAAATTTGAACGACGCGAAAGATATCGTAGAACCCTTCGCTATCTATATCGCTCAACTTATTCATCTCTTCCTTCAATTCTGGCCAGCTCAATTTCTGATAGATTACAGCGTCCTTCCTTACGAATCAATGTAAGAACATAGTTTCTTTAGCATGTTACAGAATTATTAATTCTTCTGAATATAATACACGCAATTTATAATTTCATAATTCGTCTTTTTTTTTACAAACATGTGATAGCATCTTTTTTGTTATTATTATATAATTATTATATATTTTTTCTTACACACACCAGAAGAACGATTTGCTAAAATATCTAAATATTTAGTTGGATACAGATCTGAAAATAATTTTGTTAGGCCATCGAAATAATTATGTTGCACTTTCAAACTGAATCGCTACAATGTCAAAATTTTGTTCAGCATTGTTCATCCGTCACAATTATTTTGATAAACCGATAACATTATTTTCAGATCTGTATTCAGCTAAATATTTAGATACTTCAATAAAATCGTTCTTTTTACAGAATGGCATTCAAATAATCTTGTTCTGAGTTGCAGTTGCAGATCAAATTGGTATTACACTTCAGGGAGATGTCGAAAACTTCTTTTCTTAATCATGAATAGAAGCGTGTTACCATGCAAAATAACTGCTGGCAAGATCGTGCCTTTGACTATTGAAAACTTTGGCACGGTAAGCGCGCAAATTGTACTTATAGTCACGATTCCATAATTTCTTTTTATGTTTAAAGAAAAAACTTTAATTTTATTTCTGTCAAAGGTTTTAAAAACAATGATGTCTTATTTCACGATGCTACGTTCCTTCAATTCATAACTTCAAGACATCTTTATGATTCAGCTTTTTAACGAAATCATAAAATTTATTTATCTATTAGTACTCTTTATTACAGTTTCAGCGAGCGAATAATCTGAGTTATTTTAAAAATAGTTTTAAACGTGCAGATGCAAACCAAACTCGTTAAGAAAATTCTAAATCATATCCGCACGTGAATCATTGTGATACCTTTGCGATTGACTCGAATTATTTTAATTGTCAAAAACATCGAAAATATAAGATCTTACTCCAACAAATGTTGTACCATTTTCATGACATTCAAAAAATGTAAACATTGTAATTCGAAAGCGAAATGCTGCACGATTTCTTGTGCAATGACCTCAATTGTTTAAGAATAAAATTCTCGTAATAAAATGTAACTTAACAATTCAATTTGTTGTCAATTTTGCTCGATGAACGTAAAAAGCGCTATTGATATCAAGCATTATAGCGAAATACAGTTACCAAGTCTTTGTGACTTTATGACATCAAAAGACATAGTAGCAACTGTGAGGGGTGACATAATTATACGCGGGAAACAATTACGTATCATTTTTGTAAAGTCGTAATTTAATTACAGTCATGCAACGTACAAGGAATTGATAATACCTGGAAAGAAATTTTTTATATATAATTATATATAAAATATGTGTAATTATATTATATATAATTGTAGGGTAGACCGGGGCAAGTTGGGTATAGGGGCAAGTTGGGCATGTACGAATATCTCATGATCAACTGTAGCACATATGGACATGTCGATGCCCATGTAAGAAAGCGCGGAGACGAAAACTACTGCGCTACATATGTTAGGCGCCCGGCCGTCAACGGGTGAATAACATTGCATTTTTGTTTTTTCGGTGATGAAAGTAGAGTTATCAGGTGATTATTCTTTTTGGTCTGTGAAGTTATTAAAGTTATTAATAAATTTTTCCTTATTTAGAAAATATATTAAGACTCTATGAGTGTTTAATTATTGAGATAAACAAGCAAAGTATTAAAGCAATTCTCATCACTCTATCATAATTATATGAAAAGTTATAACAGTTTAAAAAAAAATGACTCAACCAGCCCCGGTCTACCCTACATAAAATATTTAATTGTATATAATTATATATATTTTAATATATATGGACATACTTGATATATAATTACATATAAAAAATTTTTTCCTGGATAATTGTACTCACAAATGAGTGACAAATATTCACAAGAAATCACTAATACACTAGAAAAACTATTTTGTTGTAACAACAAATAATTTAGATAACTATACCGAACAAAACTATTTAGTTAATATAAACAAATATTTAGCTACTGTTAGAAAATGTCTCAACTAAACAGCTTTTACTAAAGATACAAAATCTTTTTATTTTTTTTTTATATAACAGAAATTTAGTTACTTGTGCGAAATGTAAACATGTAAACAAAAAAATATTTGTTTATACTAATTACCCACATAACATTATGACATCTTACAGACGATTAAAAGACGTCTTAAATTAAGATGATGTCTTTTAATCTTTAAGACGTCTTTTTGTAATTAAAACGTCTTAAGATGTTTTTGGATGTCTTTTACACATGCGTATTGTCTGTGTAAATAATTATTAATATTAATTAATTTTGTTCGATATATTTTAATCAAATTGCTTGTTACAACAAAATATTTTTCCTAATGTAATTCGTAGTTTAAATAAGGGAAGATGGGCGATTTGATGGATGATTTGACTATGTTATCTTATGAAACTATCTAATATATTAAATATTTGTAAAAATAAAAACTTATATAGTTTGCAGTTTGACTATCAAAAGTGTTTTATAATTTACAATTTTAATAATAAAAAGAGTTATGCTACTATGAAAAATCCTTCATTGTTTGAGTATACAAAGTAAGTAGTAACTTTTAATTGTTTTCTAAATATCATATACAGTGTTGCATATGTATTCTGTTTTACATTTGAATTGTCTATATTGTTAAGTAATTATATATAGAAAAAAATGTTTAATTTAAAAAATTTTGAAAATGTCAATCTCTTAACATACGAATTTATAAAATTGACAATAAATAGAAAGTGAGCAAATATTGTAGTTTTTAACAGTAATAAATAATGTACCTTGAAAAAGGAAAAATAAAGTTAAATTAAAAGTAAATTAAAAAGGTAAACATAAAGATTTGAAAAAGATATAAGGAAATTTTATTTTTGTTAAGATTAAGTTTGTAATATGAAATTGTTCTATTGTTCTCATATTATTTTAATTTAAATTAATTTTTACAAATTTTATTTGTACTTTATATAATATAAAATACAACACTTTGTATAATATAAAGAGATGTTAAAAATGTAAATATCTTAATTTTCCTTTATACACACCAGATATCATTAATTAAGATGACATTTGATGTCAATTTGCTACTAGGATGAATTTTATATGAATTATCATCTGTTTGAAATGAACACATAAGAATTCCTCCCCGACAATTAAAAAAAGATTCCATAGAAATATCTTTTCACTCTTTATGAAATTAAATCGAAGCTGCTCTAGAACAAATCCTTTTTCATCAGGGAACATGATGAAATCAAGCAAGCAGTACGCGGCACCACCGACAGATGTGATTCTATTCTCGTAATTAAAAGACCACATAGAATAGAATAAAAGACGGAGCATTAAAATTTCTCAGATAAAATTTTTCAGATATAGTCTAACAAAATAATGAACTGATGCTTTTTGAAAGTGAGCAAAAATTAGAGACGAGATAAAATTACATAAAGAGTTTTGGCAGTACAATTTTATTTAGGTTTGTAAAAATTATTTTAGGTATTTAATATTTTTCAGAGTTATATATTTGGATTTGCTGAAATACTATCTAAAAATTATTTCGAATTCTTATAGACTGTAAAACGATTTCTTTTTAAATTTTAAAATGATTTCATAATTATTGACATAAAAATCATTTGATGAAAAGACTTATGAAAATGTTTCTACATAAATGAGAACAGGATTTATTTCACATCAAAATCAAAAATAAATTTCCTTTTTATGTGCTATCTGAAGATGCCCTTCTTCGATTTCTTTCATTACTCATAATCTCAAAGTTTCGGTTTGCCAAAAGAGTCGACATTTCTGGCGGCATTACAGAAACATGCTGGAGAACATTGGCAAAAATAACGATGACAATTTTGACACGGATAAAATGAAAGATAATAATTACAGCAAAGCTTTGCACTGTTTACGTAAGCATCTTCTCGTGATAGAGTACGTATGAAGAGATAATGTGTAACGGTATCTATCAATTTATTTTTACCTTGATATTGATATTTACATATCAATTACAAACAAAATTATTTTATAGATTTGCGAACCGCATTGAATCTTTGTTTACGCCGATATTTCTGGTCGTTCTTAATTTAAATATAATCCTTGGCAGTGTAGCCGGAATGCAAGTACGTATGTCAATTTCTTTTTTTTATATTACAACTACTTTTTCGATAACAGCGGACGGAAAATTTGAGAATATTAGTATCCTTAGTAACTGTCTTTAGTAATCTTGATATGAAATTTTGACAAGTCAATACAACTGAAAGAAGTATAAAAGTAATTAAATGTGATTTTAGTTGTTGATGAATTTAAATAAAGGCGCAAGTGATATCGCCGGGCCCGCTTCTATCTATATTAGACAAGTAATTCATTTGTTTTTTCATTTCTGGCAAGCTCAATATTTGTTGGACTACAGCGTCCTTCCGTACGAATCTATGTAAGAACGCAAATTCGTATAAATTAGTAGTCTAATTATGCTATCCAGATTTTTACTTTTTTTAAACCATCGAAAAAAACTCAAATCAAAAAGTATAATTTTTTTATGTTCTGGCGTATTATTTATAATTGTTATAAATAATCGCACGTTTATATACATATACTCGCACTTCAATTTTAATATTATTGCAACTTTTAATATGTAACAAAGACGAATCAAAAGATAGTTTTCTAATTTAGAAACTATCTTTTGATTCCTCAGGCAAGATAAAATCGAATATGAATTTAAATATTTACTAAATTTACCGTTAATCATTTGATTCTTAATTTATTTTGTTTTGCAATAGCTGCAGAGCAAATTGGTACTGTACGTCGCGAAGATGTCGAAAACTTCTTCTTCTAATGATGCACAAAACGTTAACACCATGCAAAATAACGGCTGGCAAAATGGTGATTCTATCCATCGATACTTTCGCTACGGTACGTAAAACTGTATTATATATTATATTTTCAATTTGTACTGTTATAATCATAGTTTACCGAGAAAATTTCTTATTTCTTCAAGGTTCTGAAAACTTCTATGTCTTATCTCACTATGTTTCGTTCCTTCCAGTGATGATTTGACGCATCTAAGTATTCACTGAGAATTACGTTAAAACACATCTCTTTAATATGTAATAGATATCCAATATATTATTAGTAACTTAAATTTTTTCGATTTTACAGCAGTCTTGACCTGTTACACCTGCTTCTACGCATTTACGTTGCATATTTAAGATATATAGATATCTGTGTGTTCGAATACCTTTAAATGCAAGTTATAGATGAATTTTATATGGTATAAAAAGGATGTAATAATTTGACAATTCATCTGTTGTCTATTTAATTGTCCAAAATAAAAATGCATAAGTAAAAATACTTTACTAATTTTTGTTACAGTGCACGAAAAAACGAAATATGTATAATTATATACCAAACATACCAGAGTATTTCATGACGTTTATATTTTTATCTTTTGATAGATAACCGCATGCTTCAATTAGATGTTGGCTTATGTAGCCACACATAAAGATGTAAATTGTCTTTTGTCATCTGCTACACGGAAAAAACGGTTTTGCTAAAATATCTAAAAATTTGGCTGGATATAAGTCTGAAAATAATTTTGTTAAACTATCAAAATAATTATGTAAAATGCGGTTTCTTAGAATGCCGAAACCTTTGGCAGGATTGTTCATTATGATTGAATATATTCTAGAAAAATATATTTCATTAACAATACATTACTGTCAATTTTACTTGAATCAAACATATAATAAAAAGTCAACATTTCGAAATTCGTAGAAGAGTTAGCGTAAATTAAACCAAATAATATTTCATACTCTTAAATAACTCATTATTTCTTTCGTTTCTTTTTTCCAGTCGTAGTATAAAGTTCTATCTTTTTTTACATTAAATAAACATGATCGGTACATTAAAATTTACATTTGAAACTTATTATTATGTCATTAATATAGAATATGGAAATAAATAAAAATCCATTTCCAGAAAGAAATGATAAGACACCAGCTTTAAAATGTAAGAAAATAATGATGTATATAGTTAATGCGATATCTCAGCGGCATTAATTATGTTGCAAAATTGATAAAAAGTAGAAACATGCAAACTATTAGAATACAAATCGAATTGAATTTATTTTTACTTAAACCTTTATGATTCGAATCCGAACTATTAAAAAATTTTAAGTCCAAGAGGTTTTGAATACGAATCACTTATACATATTGTCAATCATAAAATTATTATTTAAAATGACTTTATATTATATAATCAATACAAATTTTTCTTACACATACCTATAAAAATCTTATTTTATTATCTTTGTTTTAAAATTCAATGTAATAATTATGTTATTACTCGTAATTGGATTGTGTTTTAACGATTCAATTTAATTTAATTTGATTTGATTCAAATAAAATTTTGTTGATCCGGTTTGATTTGAATTTCGAATAAAAACATAAAATTCGATTCCATTAAATATGGCGTTAAAAAAAACTTGCACATCTCTAATAGAAAGAACCAGAATAATACATAAGTTTCCACGATTCTATTTCAAATGTTCTCATTGAGTCGCTAATGTGGTTCACAATCTTAATATTTCAAAGACTTACAAAAAAATTATTTATTAAAGCCAGTCTTACGTTGGGCTTTAAAAAAATATCGGAAACTTTTTCTCTTGAGCATGAACATAATGATATCAACGTGCATCAGAATAATTAATAATTAATAATTCTATCTATTGAGATCCTCGCTATAGTAAATATAAAATTTATATTATTACGTTTCAATTTTTATTGTCGTACTCACAGTTTACCGAGAAAATCTTTTATCTCTCAAAGAAAACATTCTGTCTTATCTTACCATACTTCGTTCCCTTCAGTGATGGAGTTTAGCACATCTAATATCACTTAAATTAAAACACATCTTTAATGCAATAAAAATCCAATCTGTTAGAAAGAGTTGGCTCTTGCATGTCGATAATTTTCTTCACATAAGCGTATTTGGGTATAAAATAGAAACAGAGCGATACCTAAGGCGCAAAACATGAAAAATATATTGCATGATAATTTCATACACTAAATACACACACACACTATTTCTCAAATTGTTCATGAACAATGCTTCACACGCGTCTCAGCAGCATACAAACCGACACGGCCGATTGCACGATCTTAAAACAGAATTCGTATTGGTATCTAAGATGGAAGAGACATTGTCATAATTTTATTTTAATATCGGTCTCGTTTACGCTTACCGACGAAAAACTTTCTAAGCTCAGATAGAAAATGTTGTACGCGTTAATAGTAATCGTACGCATACATTTTAACATAACAAATACCATCATTTTTTGCTTCCATATAGCTATACTTTGCCATTTTACAGAATATCTAAAAGTTTACGTCGATGTCAAAATCCATTTAATGAAATCGTGTAAAAAAAGTGAAAGAGAAAAAGTTGCTTCTTTCTTAATAAAAGATTATATATTAATATAAAACGTGTACACGCATATTAATTCACTTATGTGCTACACCGGTTAAAAGTTTTACTGGTAAGTGAAAACACTTGTGATTTTCTCGCATCTTACGAAAAGTTAAGTGAAAAAAATTGTAGAGGTTTTCAAAAATTCATTTTAAAGTGAAAAGAGTTTTAAATGTCTTTTAGATTCGTCTTTATAATATTTTGTTTTTAAATTACATAAAATTAGAAACTGCCATTCTTTTTTTTACTTTGAACTGTTGAAACTTGATGAAACATCATCGAACAACAATTAACAAAAAAATATTGTAAAATAAACCTTCCAAGCTTTACAATATTTTTTTTTAATTGGTGCAGTATTTCCTCACAATGATATTTTTTTTGGTGTAAATCCTTATTTCTCATAAAATGCTTTATCTTTGATTAAGAAGTTTACGGAAAGAAAAAAAGTAGAAAAAGTGTTGATTGTAATATATAACCAACTTAATTCGTATACATTTTTCAAAAATTTTTTAGACTTGTTATACTTATCTTTTCACGAAATAGAAGAAAATCTCAAGCCTTTCTTATCATGAACGGTAAGGTATATGCGTTTTGTAGACACTTACATCTTCATGGACAACTGTGAGCTCTTGTCAGTTAATTGTTGGCCCATGTAGCTATACATAAACATGTAAGTTATTTGTCCACTGATGTAAGCTGCTGATCTCATTGGCCGATCCGACCCCCCGGAGAATTTGATTATCTAAACAGCAATGAGAGACTATGCTGATTGTCGTTTAATTTAATTCTTACTGCAACGCGATCTCATCGTAACTTAATCTTATTTAATAATTTTACTCAACATTGATATATTAATTAAATATAAGAAATACGACTCGTGAAATTGTAAATATAACAAAGAGTAATTTCAGCGAATACGAGTCAGGCGTGGTAAACGATGCGCAAAGAGAAGTGATCTCAAAAAATTGTGTAATCACATTGATTTAGATGACATAAATTTAATATAATATAACGTTTCGGCTCTAGCTTCGAGCCATCTTCAGATATAACAAATTCCCTTTCACAGTTTGAGCCATGTTGCATAATTTTCAAGCCGAAAAACTTGTATGTTTTGTAACATCTCAACGAGGAAGCTCTCAGCCTCATTACCAGCGGCTCTTATTATTCTGAAGACTTTGTTATATCTGAAGATGGCTCGAAGCTAGAGCCGAAACGTTATATTATATTAAATTTATGTCATCTAAATCAATGTGATTACACAATTTTTTGAGATCACCTCTCTTTGCGCATCGTTTACCGTACCTGACTCGTATTCGCCGAAATTACTCTTTGTTATATTTATATATTAATTAATTTAAATATTCCGTGTGGAATCACTCACTTGTACCATTGTGAGGCCTAAGAGGATCACTAAACTTAAAAATTCAAGAAAAAGGCTCAGACCGTAACATGATTGAACAATGTCCACAAACCTTAGATTGCAAAAAACGTTCGCGGATTAATAATACATATTGCTTTTGATAAGGAAGATTAGTATTTGTGGTGTCATATATTTACTCGGCATTTACTAGAACGTACCTGGAAGAAACGATACATCATTCTATTCGTTGTCAAATATGTTACATGCATACTGTATTCATCTAAGTTCAGAAGCTGCTGAAACTAAATGATTGAACTTAACTCGTTAAAATTTCATAACGAGTTAATAAAATGAAATGAATTCTATATCGCAATCTGCAGAAAAAATCCATCATACTTAATATATGTGCAAAAAGAATTTTCAAGATTAAGTAGTAACTAGTTAAAAAATTAAAAAAATAAAACAAAGTTAAAAAGTTAATGACTAACTTTAGTTAATTTTTAATAAGTTAATTTTTACACTTTACATTTTAACTTATTACCTTTTTTCTCCAAGTTAAAAATTTAATTATCTACGAAAAAAAAATGGAAAAAGAAAAAAATACATTTTCATATAGAAAAACATTTTTTTTATTTCATATGAAATTAAATTACAAATAAAATACAAAATTTATTTGATGATATGTATTGTAATTGTTTATTTGTAGTAATCCAATTTTCAAAAATTTTAACTGAATATAAATAATTCTTTCCAAAATTAATTTTTAATTTAACTCATTAATTAATTTAAACTTAACGCAACTTTTAATTGTTAGGTTTTCGTTCATGCAATTTTTGTTAATTTAATTTTATAGATCGTTACTTTAACATATTTTAATTAAAAAAATATTAATTTATCTAACCTTCGAAATTTTATATATATTACTACATGTTACCTAAAAGTGAATATCACATTGTCAAATAATTACTAACTGTATAATGTTGCGATGATCTTCGACAAAGAGAGCAACGCTTTTATAATTTTTTTCATGGATGAATTCGCTCTTGGACAACTGTTTATCGCTGAATGTCTGTTCTGCACGGTGTCTGTATAAATGCGTGCAAAACAAAACATAGATACGAAACGAGGATTTAGTGCAAGAATAAATTCATATAAATATAAGACCTATTTTAAACACAGCATTTAAAATATGTGTTGCCACACTTTTTTCTGACGCGCAATGTTAACTAGTTTAGTTATTATGCTAGATATCTTTGGATATTTAATGAATAAGAAGTACTCATACAAATATGCACATATATAAATATTTTTATGATTAAAAAAACCAGAGTCATGAAGTTGAGCGTTATAAATTATCATAAGTTATATATTATCATAAATTATATATATTTTATATATAGAGGAGAAGAGGGTATTATGGCTNAATACGGCTACCCCTATTATCTCCATTATTAGATGACATATTCTAACAATTGTTTAGAGAGATATTCGTTTAGTAGCCCATCGTTTTTTAATGATGCTAATGTACCAATACATAATAACTGACAATTGTTATAAAACATTTTCACTTTTGAGCACTTCTAAACTTTTTCAAGGTATACTTTTAACCTTTAATTACACATATTTCCTCATTATTCTTAAACTTGAGTGTATCATCACACGAATGTACATACACTCGAGTGTTTTTTTTTGTTATTTAACTTTTTATTCGGCTGTACACATTTCGAGTTATACAAAGTTAAAACAATAACATGGAATTTTGTTAATATGGTTTTTTAAGCGAAATTTTTATATCGAAATATTTCTTCGATAAATTGATTGTCATTCTAGAGGGCAGTGTTTAGAAACATTAGAGACATCATTTTATTCTCGTTGTTTAATATTAAACAAGGATAAAATAGTATTTCTAATGAAATTTCCAATAGTAGGGGAGACCGGGGACACAATAGAGAATTTTACTGTTTCAGCGTTTTCGGAACAAGTCAGGGACTATTCGTATTTCGTGTAATTACACCTGTTGAG
>QKQZ01003352.1:0-15503 GCA_003595255.1 Solenopsis fugax | reverse complement strand
TTCCGAGGATCTTAGGTTCGAATCCCGCCGACGCCGATGCGTTTTTAAGTTGTAAAATAATGCATAATTGTAATTAGTAAAATAGAAATAATCTTATATGCAAAACAGTGAATACAGATTAAGCTATAATTTATTAAAAAACTAAAAAAAAATTTTTTTTATATACATAGAAGTGGACATAAAAATATTTTAAAAATATTTTGTGAAATATTTTTATTATTTTTCAAATATACATTCTGAAGTAATATTACTAAAAGATTTTACAAATATTATTGAAAATATTTTATTATATATGCATAAAATATTTCCAAAATATTTTGAAAAATATTATTTCGAAAGGTTTTCGCGGACATATAAATATTTTAAAAATATTGTATGCTATATGGGTAGTAAATCATTAGATTTTTAAATTACTTTATTTGATATAATCAATGTTAAATATATTAATAAATATTAAAATTTGATACTTTCTAAGCTATTCTGTATGTACAGCAAATTTTTCTTTATAGGGTAAGGTTGTCGAAATCGCACCACTTTTGACATAAAGGTTTATAAATAAGCAATTATGAGAAATATTTTTAATTTTCTTACGTCATAATAAAGTACAACATTTCTCCTTTCATATTTATTTTTTTCAGAATTTTTTGTATTGTCATAAATTTTTAAATGACGATTTTCAAGAAGCCTTCAAATAGTGCGATTTAGGCAACCGGTCGCCTAAATCGCACCACAGGTTAATATTATTCTTCCTGTGGTAAAACCGCTTTTTCTGCTAAACTCTTTTTTCTCGAGCAAAAATGTATTAGATAAGTATAATTTTTAATATTGGAGATAAATACCGTAAACTAAATATAATTTTCGTCAATGTCATCATTTCGACAATTTTTCAATAATATTGCAATAACATTGCTACATTACGACAATATTGTTACAATGTATACTCTCTGGAATTATTATATTTGATTTTATATATATAACCACGATCAAAGCAATAGTGCGATTTAGGAAACTAAGACATGGTGCGATTTAGGAGACTAAAGCATTTTGTAAAACTTTATTTATTTAATTTACAAATAAGATCACAAAGTTATTATATAACACAGAGCTTTGTTATTCTAATTTTAATAATATTGTAATCATTACAAATTATCAAAATTTAGATTATTTATTTTATCTCTTTTGCAATCAAGCTACGAAATGTGTTGAAAAATAGCAGCGAAGTTACGATTTTTCTATAAATATTAATAACAAAATTTTTATTGTTCTTAACATGTTGAGTTCAATGAAGGATGATAATTATGTTATGTAGTTCCCAAATAATCCCACAAAGAGTATATAAGTGCTGTGGTTGAATTTATACACGAGGTGGTGCGATTTAGGAGCCGGTGCGATATCGGCAACCTAACCCTATTAAACTTATCTAATGATTTTTTAATTCTTTATTTTTTTGTACATTAGACACCATAATCACGCGCTATTTAGATTTTTATTTTTTACTTTGTGAAAATAAATTGTATTAAAAACCTTCTATTAAAGCACATTTCTACAAATTAGCAATTTGCTAACTCCGCGATGACAGCCGCTCACGAAGTTAGCATAGCAAGGAAATCAATCAGTATTGCGAAAAAGCGACAACAGTTGGCAATATAAAAGTAAGAAAAGGCATGTAAAGGCGATAATCGTGTTTTTGAAGTTTGAATAAACTCAAAATTTATTCAAACTTCAAAAAATATATGTGTTAACTTTACATGCTCTTTTCAGAAAGCGATATGTTTTATATCTTCGTATTAAACAATTGTACAATTATTTAATTTAGTAATTATATTAATTAACCATTTATGCAATTATTATATTTATGTTAATTAAACAATTAAAGAATTATTAAATTAACAAAATTAAGACTAATCGAAAATATGGAAAAAGGAGACCGGGCTATTTGAAACACCGGGTTATTCGGAACAATGGAAATATCTTTGTATAGGTATATATTAAAAATTTACTTTAACCTTTAAACACACCGATCCTGTAAAATACGGAAACACATTTTCTCTAGGGTCTAAGAGACTTTTTCAACTTTGAGAAGCTATAACTTTGATTACAATTAATATTTTTCAACAATTTTTTTTTTAAATGAAAGTTCAGAATCTCAGATATATGACTGTACAATGGCATTGCCGAAAAATAATTTATTGTGAAGTTATAAATGAACAACCATTAAGCAAAACTTTGAGAAATTGGTCAAAAATCCACTTTTTCTTCAAAAAATCATATCTTTGTAACAAAAAACTTTTGAAGACTTTCAAATACGGAGTTTTAAAGCTAAAGAGTCATACTTTTAAAAAAATTATGCCATTGTCATTCCTTTTAAAAAGTATAATTATGTAACAAGGAGAATATGAGATATTTTTGGGTATCTAAAAATATCATATTCTCCTTGTTACGTAATTATACTTTTTAAAAGGAATGACAATGGCATAATTTTTTTTGGAAGTATGACTCTAGCTTTAAAACTCCGTATTTGAAATCCACTTTTAAAAAAATTATATCTTTGCAACAAAAAACTTTTAAGGACTTTACAATACGGCGTTTTAAAGCTCAAGAGTCATACTTTCAAAAAAATTATGTCATTGTCATTTCTATTAAAAAATATACTTATGTAATAAGACGAATATGAGGTATTTTTGATTAATTCGTGTCTAAAATTGAAAATTGATGTGTTTCATGATATATTTCGAAAAAGCTCCCTTTTCTATAGCACTATATAGTATTCTAACTTTAGACAGAGTATATACGAGTAACATCCGCGGACCTGTTTGAACGTGTTTTGTCCAGCTTTTTTTATGTAAAATATTCACAAAAAAAATTTTATTCACACATTATGTTAGTCCTACAGACTCTAACAAAACTTTGCTGCCGTGCCATTCGAATTCTAGTTGACCAATAAAGGTGATCAACCATATCAATCGAAAGAGGAAATTTCAAATTTTTCTTACCTCCTAATCCAAACCTCCTATTTTCTTCCGTCTTTACACAGTAAGCGTTCCAAGCTTCATGTGGGGTCTCTCTGACCCACTTACGTGTTTAAGGGTTAAATATTGTAAACGCGTCCTAATGTAACGACACTACTAACAAAGTTTCGTTTGTGACGACGTCATATTGAAGTCGTGGCAGTGAAAAATGTGTTTTGCGACAGTCGAAGTAATTTCTGACAGTCAGCATTTCTTCGATTAAGAAAAATATAATTCTTTTTGAAATCTTTGAGTATATCGTGTCAATTGAATATATTTGAAACAATTTGTCTACTTTTTGCTGAGTGATGTCTATTTTTGTAGACCATATGCAATAATGCGCAAAGTTGGCGCCGGGACTATTCGAAACACCGAACGTTGAATCGTCGTTCGGGTGATTTTTTCTTCTATATTCGTGTTCAATGTACCAAAATACACAATTTAATACACAATTTCAACAGGTGTAATTACACGAAATACGAATAGTCCCTGACTTGTTTCGAAAACGCTGAAGCAATGAAATTCTCTATTGTGTGTTTATTTTTTTTATTGTATGCAACTTTTCTTAATAATACTATATATCCTTTTCTTAATAAAATAAAGTCTTAAAAACCGTTTCTTTACATTCTTTGATTTTAAAACACAAATATCCGAATAATCCCGGACTTGTTCCGAATTTCTCCGGGCTCGGGGCTATTCGAAACACTTCGCACTGTTCGACATTTTCTTATGTAGTTTAAAACAAGTACAATTTCGTGTTTTATCTATAACGCCCTTCATAACGACATTATGAAGGGTAAGGTTTAACTTTTCAAACCGTGACCCATCATATTTTTTTTATATGAATACAGGATTTAGGAGACGCAAAAGAAAAAATGTGTTCCAAATAGCCCCGGTCTCCCCTAATGTGTAGAAAACTAAAGTTATGATCATTATCGAAAAAAGTAATGAAAACAGTAACGATGCTACAAATAACGCGTCAATCCTGTAATAATTCAAATATATCTTAACATATTTTCTTTCTTTTCTCATAAAGAAACATTAAGTTATACATATTTATTTACTCATCGTTAGGCTCAGAATTGGACATAATTCGTTTTATGACAGCAAAATTTTATTTCTCTTTGACTAACTTTCAAAAAATCTCAATTAAATTCAAAAAATTTTAAATTCCATGTTTATCAATTCGCGGCTTATTAAGTCACTGCTAATCAGCAGAAAAGGCAGCTTTCCAATCTCAATTATCAATGCCATGTATTATAAATAAAAAGCTTACATTTAACACTTTGAACTCCGTTTCATACCACCGCGAATAATTCAGATTCTTTTCGATGACGTAGCCCGTGCTGTTCAGTACGCACAGACTGTAGTTGCTCCAGGAGATGCCGTCTGAGTTCTGGTACCACTTGCCATTCCCCAGGCAGACCTTGCTGGCCACCGCAAGCGCTCTCAGGTTGTCGCTCGCGAGATCGGTGTAGCCCATGATCGAGGCCGGTGGGCATGGTAAGGTGGCTGTTCCCGGTGCGTCAGTGCGCGACCAGCAGAGCAGACCGTCGAAAGACGGCGGACATTGACGAATTGCCGTCTTATTGCTTTCGACGATGCTAGTTTTGGCGACGCCACGGTACTTTTCCAATCGATCCTCATCAATGACGTTGTCCCCGGGTAATCTGACTCCGATGGCCTCCGACGTCACATTGCCAAATGTAGACATACCTAGCGTGGGTGTTCTCGTTGATAATAATAATGACTTCTTAATTAATGAGAAGAGCACCATATCGAGGTCCGACTTTCTGATCGATCTATTATTACCTATCAAGTTTAAGGAGATTTTCGAACTCTTCCTCGATAAGATAATATTTATTAAATTATATAATGAAATCTTGTATAAAAGTTATAATTTACAATTATGCAGGTATATTTACAAAAATAGATGTAAGAGTATTGATCTTCTATAAAACATTGATAACTGTTTGCGCAATTAATTTCAAAATAGTATTTCAGCTAAAGTATAATGATATCATTCATAAAATAAATGTTTAATTTTAAGATATTAAAATGTTTTATTTTTGTCAAACGAACCAAAGTGAGTATTCGACCGATAATGTATAAATACAAATTGAATAAGAAAAGCCTTCTACGGTCGTAGCTAGATCTTCGTGCTATGTTTGTTTGTGTGATTTTATATACCCATTTAAATTTAACTAAACTGCGCGCTAATTACTTTTAAGACATAACACAGCCCTAAGTTAAATAAGAATGAGTAATATCACGTTTTATTAAATTAAATTAATTTAATAATGATTGATGCTGACTTGCATTTAGATATTAAACCCCTATTTCCCTGAAAAAACTGTATTTTTGTCTTTTATTTTTGTCTCTGTTTCTTAATACTTAAAAATGTTTTAGTTTTAAACGTGGGTTAAACACCAAAAAGTGTTTAGTTTTTTTTTTGGGTTATCCTCAGCAATAAATTACATTCATCAAGGCCATGGATTTTATTTTTAATATCATAAACTCTAGACTGGATTACTTATTTATGAAACAAAAACGAGATAAAAGGATTTCTAATAATAAAACAGTAAATGAAAGTACTAAAAAGAACAGATGGTCCACTATTCCGTATATCCACTCAATTTCGAACAAATTCAAAAACATTACTAAGGATCTCGACACTAAAATTTCTTACTTTAGTCTAAATAAATTGGGGTCAATCATTAAAGGACAAAAAGGCAGTCTCTCTAATCTATTTCAAAAAAACATGGTCTACAAGATTCTATGCAAAGGTTGTGACGCTTCATATGTAGGACAAACATGTAGACAATTAAAAAGAGAATATCGGAGCATAAGAATCATATAAGATGGAACATGAATACACAGTCAGTTATTACAAAACATAGAATTGACAGCGACCATAATTTTGACTGGAAGAATGTTTTAATTTTAGACACAGAAAGCGCTTCGGGAAACGCTTGATTTCTGAAATGTTACATATAAAGTGCCAAGACAATGGTCTTAACAGACAAGCTGATACAGAATATTTATACCATGCCTATATTTGTACCTTTGATAGACTTTAATTTTCGACTTATTATTTGTAAATGTTTCCGTCCGCTCGATGCCACCGCCTGTACCGCTTATTAGCTAAAGCCGGAGAACATTACTGTTTTGACCGTGATATTGACAAATATTGTTACCACGCTCATATTCGAGAAATCTAAAATAATTTGTTATTGTTAATTTTATTATATGAGTGACAATGATTTTTAATCCTATATATAATTGAGTAATCTTGCGTGCTTTTTGTGAACCCTCGCTTTACATGAAAATTTTCACTCGGATTACCATCGGTTAGTGACGGACATATTAGCACACCTAACTACGTTATGTGATGCGGGGAAGGTCTTGTTGAATGTAATTTACTGCTGAGGATAACTCAAACTCGGGTCGAAACGTTTGGTTTTTAAATGGAAGTTATCTTCTAATAAATAAGGAATTATTGACACGCACCAACAACAGCGTTTTTTTTCTCATTAGCCCTATCTTATTAATTTGTTAAACCTTGTGAGTCCTTTGAATTTTATTTATATTATATATATATAACATATCTTTTTATATTCTAAGTAGATAATATATATTATGTCTTAAATTGAAAACACGTTTGTTAAACATTTTTTAACGTTATGAGTATATAAAAACACTTTCTAGCGTTGTAAGTAATATAATGTTTTATGTTTTATAATTTAAAACGTTTCACGTAAATGTTTAATATTGATAAGATGTTTTGTTTTTCGACGCGCAAGGAAACTAAACGTTTAACTGAATGTTTAACTAACATTTAACTGAAACAATAAAACGTTTCTTTTCATTTAAGAAGAAAACACTTTTGGGTGTTTTCAATAGTTAAAACATTATGGTGTTTAGATTTAAAACAATGAAATGTTTATAACTGAAAAATCTTTTATTAGCACATAACAGAATCCGCGGTATCTGTAATAGACAAATCTAAATTCACAGTCGGTTATAAAATCACCAACAAACTTAATAATATTGTCAGAGCTCATAAAGATAAGAACCCACTGAAAAAAAATAATAATGTGGTGTATAAAATCCAATGTAATTATTGTAATGCCATATGTAGGACAAACAAAGAGACAATTAGAGATAAGAATCAGGGAACACAGAAATAATATAAGATTAGATTCGACACAACACTCAGTCGTTTCGGAACATATAAAATACAATCATTCTTTTAATTGGAATAATGTAAAAATACTCGATTCGGAATCGAATTTCCACAGAAGACTTAGCTCCGAAATGATTCACATTAAAGAACAGAAAAATAGCATCAATCTCAATAAAGATACAGAACTGATGAACAGTACATATTTCGATTTACTCAAATATTAACAAAATAGACAAATTATCTCTTGTACACAAACACACAGATACTTATATTTATATTTGTCGAGCTTTGTCTTGTCCTACATGTTCTAAATGTATCAGTCTCTTGTCTTAAGCCATAGAAGCAACATCTAAGATTCGATCCAAGACGAACACGCAACTCACTCTCTATTTTAACATATTGCTGTAAGTGTTTAACTCAAAGTTTTATAAATTAACGCAATATGAACATTATCTCGAAGTCTCATTTCGGTTTTTCTCAGATTCTTATTGTAGTTGTTCTCACATTCTGTGACTGTAAATCAATTTACTGATCTCTCAAAAATAACCGAGTGACAAGGAATTTATAACATGTTGGACTTCCATACATTCTCGCCGGAAAACGAAGAACAGTTGGATATAAAGAATTCGCAAGACCACAGTCACAGCTTCTATTTAACTTAATTTATGTTTTAATTTCACAAATTCAACGAAAGTACATGGATCGCATTTCATTTATTAATTATTTATTTTTATTTAACTATTATTTACATTTAATTGCGAGTTCAAAAGTTTGGATCGAAGGCTCATATAAGATTAAAGTGATTCGCGATGATAACCGTGTTAACAACATGAGAAATTATCACACACATTAACATTGTTATTTTATTTGTTAAATGTTCAATTAAACAATATAATTTTTCTGAATAAATTAAATGATATGGTTACATGTTTTTATTATTGTTACGAAATAAATAATATTGATCGTTAAAGGCCGAATTATCTAAGTTTATTGTTATTCACTTACACGAGCTTGACTCTATTTAGATTATTTGAAATCTTTTATTATTAAACATTTGTTTTGGAAAATATGTTTTAAATGGAAACATTTTCAACACTCCACTTTTTACAGTGATGGTGAATCATCTTAATGATATATTTGCAAAATTAAATTTAGAAAGAAATTGTTTAATAATTAAAAAAAATATTTTAGCTGTATCATGTATAAAATATTTAGAAACATAATTACTACATATACAAAATTCATTTACAAAAATGCATAATTGTTTCTAAATTATAAGATAGAAATAATGTAACATAAAATATCACAAATTTAGCATAACATTTTAAATAAAGAATCAAACAGTTTTTGAAATATTATAAAATATTTATACCTCGAACTTAGATTTATCTAATTTTTAATAAATATTATTTAGAAATGTTATTTTGATAAAACAGTTGCGTTATGATATATCATCTTAGCGCAATTATTGTGAAATTTTCGTCATTTTATGATGTCTATTAATTGTGCAATATTTGCTTAATGAGCCTCGGGATTAAGACGTTAAAAGAACCCTTCGCAAAATGTAGATATTTTTCGCAAGAAACGTCGGAAAAATCGCAATTTTTTAAAACAGCTATATGGTGTCCTGCATTTTTAGTATTTAGTTTTATTAAATAAATATTTGAATAATATAAATTCAAACTCACCTTTGAAAAACTGATCGCATTTACGTCTCTGATCGGCTAAGAAACGTTCCACTTCAACGTCTCCCATTCCGACGCTAAGGAAACAAAAAAAATAAATTTGTGTTATTTAGAAATCTTCTACTCTTCGATTACTAATTTTCGTTTACCATTCTTTCCATCACGATACAGAATTATAATCTCCGCTGCATACCACGTATTGTACTTTATTATTCAAATCAAACTTGATTACTATATAAATCAAAGCCACGAATTTATGTGTTTTTGTTGTTGGTACTATAGGATGCGCGCTACAATAAATAAGAGTAAAAATTTTCTAAAAAAAATTCCTAGGTATATATATATTTTTCACTCTATTAAAAACAATAAATAAAATTTTTAATGTTTTTCTATTTCCTTTTTCTTTAGTAACAATAAAACGGACCTATCGATTCACGCATATGCGCGCGCGCACGCACACACATACGCACACACACGCGCGCGCGCACATACACACACACACACACACACACGCACACACACACACACACACACACGCGCGCGCGCGCGCACACGCACGCACACACAAACACACACACATACACACACACACACACAAAAAAGTAAAGACGAATAAAGTCCATTATGTTATAATTTTTATATATTTTTTAATGGTATTATATAATATAAATAATAAACAAAAATTAATTTTTATCTTAATAATAAAATTATTTCTCTAGTACTGTTGATATGTAAAATGTAATTATACGGTTGGTTATAAATTGTAATTAATGTTTTCAATGTCTTCGCTCTCTTTAATAATAGATTATAATCTCGCTAATCGATTATAATTTATCTTTTATTTATAATGCCATTTAATAGCAAGTCTGTTTCTCACCTTAAATTTTATTATTTTTTCGCAGTTACAATTATTTCACGTTACTTGCAACAACACTGTTTGGATCGCACTTTCCTCAGGATATGCATCTGCGCGTCTATGTAATCGCGAATCATCTGATACTTTGATAGAAGATTATCGTCCGTATATCGGGCGACTGCGCATTGAATGATCACACATGCATTATTTTCCGCACCCCGGACCTTCCTTTGACGCATGTGAAAATAAATTTGTACGTAGGGCGAATCATTCCGTTGCACACCGAAGATTCGCAATTTCTAATTGCGATTGTGTCATTAGACATATAGCAATAAGCATACTTTAATTACTGCAATTTTAATAAATCAATTTAAAAATTTCTATGAAAAAATTCATGGAGTGAATATTAAATGAAAAATAGGGACAAGTTATCTCAACATCTTATCGAAAAAATATAAATATAAATAAATAAACTTCTAATATAAATATATATATATAATCTATTACTTTTTTACTATATATAAAGCAAAGTTTTCGTAATTTTTGGATATAATAATTTAGATATAATAATTTTTAGATTAGATAATTTTCACATAATATCATACGATTATGCTGTTAGCATTTTATAGTAGCTCAAATGTGAATCCGATTGAAAAAATAATTTTACTATAACATTACACAATATTTTAATAAAGTTTAAATCTATTTTTACTATTTTTAAATCAATAAGTAATACAATAAAGCAAAGAAATATACAAAAACCATGTTGGATATAAATGCGAAGTTTATCAATTGTAATCAGATAACAATTATTCGATTCTATAAAGAATAACGCATCAATCGATTTTGATCAAATAAAAACGCAAACGTTTTGACTTTAACATTAAGTCATCTTTAGTGCATTATGGATATAACAGTAAGCTATTTTAGACCGCTCTTACATCTTGAAGTTCACCATTATATCCTTTTCGGTTTAGAAGTGGTAATGGAAACTCAGTATGACATAGTAATAAATAGAAGAGTAATATCAGGAAAAGTCAAATATTAAATTCAATGATGTAAAAATGTAAATGGACCACAGCACAACGAAAAAAAAGTCAGAAGTTAAAATATTAGAAATAAAATAAAATAATTAAAAAAATAATAAGTAAAAAAGAATTAGATTAATAATAAAAGAATTTTTAAAAAAGACTTAATTAAATGTGTCAATAACAAAAATAACCGAAATATTGAAAATTATTAATAGCTAACTAGTTATTATTAAGCAGTTATCATTGAAAAGTTAGAAATACCTCATTCTTGCTGGTACCAGGTGCCATCACATCCGGGAAAGAATCTTTAACTGACTAATGATAGACGACGCACAATCGTAGTGATATTCGAGACGATAGTGCTTAGACTGTTAGAAAACGAAGAAAAATTGGGAAGGACATAGTGCGAGTTAGGAAAGTGGAAAGAAGGAAAGAAACATTAGGAGTAGGATAAACAGTTGATCACTAAAAGATAAGCCTCTGGGAAAAGATCTGTGTCATTTTGTTTGTTAAGCCTGAGTTTTTATCTTTTTATATGAATCATCTCAAATATGATTCTTTTTTTGTATGAGGGTTTATTGTCCAGAATCTCAATTTTATTCCATTCAAACTATTGATTTGTGCTTAGTCTATGCTCAGAAATAACCAATGATGATCAGCACTTTTTAATATTCGACCGCACTTTTTAATATTTGAGATGTTTTCTTTAATTCTGGTTTTTAATTGTTTTTTCGTTTACGCCCACGTAAGTGGTCTCGCAGTCACGGCAATTTATTTTGTACACTACTTCACTTCTAGACATCGGTTCTAAGATATCTTTTCCTGTCGTTATGTATGTCTTCAAAATGTATTGGCGGGAATTGAAAAAGTTAAAAAATAATTTTGATCAAAGCTTTCAGAAATCATTTTAATGTATGAGACAGTGAAATAGGATCTTTCTTCCCATTCTCGTGTTGTAGCATCACCACTTACATAAAGATTATGTTGTCAAATTCACTTAAAGTCAAAGTGTTATAAGAGAGGTATTTTATTTTTTTGTTAATAGTCGAAAAAATAAAATTCAAAGGATAGTCATTGTCTAATAAAACATTAATTACTTCATGGAAATTCTTTTCATGGAATTGCGGATGTGATTTTAAGAGTCTATCAATTAATCCTATAACACCTTTCTTATGACAAAGAGGATGGCTAGAATAAAAATTTAGATATCTGCCTGAGCATGTAGGTTTTTTGTATAGGTCAAATGTGATACAGCCGTTGTCAACAATTAAAGTCATGTCCAAGAAATTGATGCGATTATTGTCCTCCATTTTTAAAGTAAATTGTAAACGATCATGAAAAGAGTTGAAAGTTTCTTTAATGAAATCTAAGGTCTAATGTCTGTAGGTTCTGCCATCAAAATGTCGTCCACATATCTAAAATAAAAAGAAATAAGAAAGGACATTTTTTTCTATCGCAGCAATTTCCAAATCTTGAAGGCCTAAATCTGCCACTATCGGAGACAAAGGAGAGCCATCAGAATGCTGAAGATTTACTGAAAATATCATCTTATTTTAAAAAGATAGAATTTAGAACCAAATTAATGGCCCCCATAAATTCATTTTTTGGAATTAATGTGTTGTCGCTTATGAGTCTCCATCATTTTTCTAATGTAAGTTGCTAATTCTAACGGAACTCTTACTTTTTATCGAATCTTTTAAACAGGAATGTCAACCTTTCACATTTTATGTCTAACAATTTTGAAAAAATTCTATAATATGTAATATGAAATGCTGCGACAGAAATATTTCTAAAAAAATGTATCATATTTAATAAATTTGAAAACATATTGAGTGTTGAAAAAAGCTTTCACGTAAAATAATTTTAAAAACTCATGAACGGACACGACGGATTTTTTTCTTATAAGTGAAAACCACACAAGATAAAATAAAAAAATAGAGAAAATAGGATAAGTAAAGTAGAATAAAATTTCAAGATAGAATAAAATAAATGCACAGTATTACGAGACCTATTGACATGTTCTAATAAGAAGATTCCTTGAAAATGAGTATCCAAAATTAGATTCCAAGATAAAAGTATCGATGTGTTTTAACAATACAATTTCGTTTACTTGTGTTAATCCGGGGGGACCTGATGTTCTTGGGGAAAAAACATTTTTTGGAATCGTTTAATCATTTTAGTAACTTTCAGCAACTTATGGCAATATTAAAAAAAAAAAAGATTGCAGATTTTGTCAGCAATCTTTCAATAACTTTTCTACAAGGTTTTAAGTGTAAGAATTTCTGACGTTTTGTTATTCCACAGCTGTCTCAGAAATGTTGCAGATATATTTCGCAAGCTTTATGAATGTTTCACTTTTCGGTTGAAACATTTCTGAGATGTCTTTAAAAAATTTTGATGGAAATAAAATACTTTGTATACTCATACATTATATTTAATATTATTATAATATTATTTATATATAATATAAATTGTTCTTGCATAATTTTACTAAAAAATATTGTATCAAATTAAATTTATATTTATATCTACATTCTAATATATATCAAATTTTTTAATCATCATACCTTTTTTTATATATAAATTCACATTCATTATCTAGAAAATCTGATTTTGTGTTGTATTCAAAATTTCGTAATGCCACTAATATTCGTAAGATGTCAACTTCCAGTGTATCCTTTTATCATTTCATTGTTCTAAAGCATGTCATCACTCGATTCTTTCAGTTGTGTAAATATCTTTAAATGTTTATCATGCAATGTATTTGTGAGAATACAAACAAATCATTTATCTGGTACATGCAATCCATCAAAAATTAATCTCTGAAAGATCTATTCGATAGACTACTGTCAATATTGGTTCAAACCAGCGGGATGGGTAGTTCGAATTATATTACCTGATTATCTGACTTCTGCATGAGAAACGATGCGACGTAAAATAGATGTCAATATTATTATGGTTCTATCAAATAAGATATAGATAGAGGAAAGTCGCCAATACTGGCATAGCTTTCCTAAAGTGATACCCCCTTATTTCTCGGAAACTAAATATTGCATTGTATTATTAATATTTGTTCTGTATTAATTAATAAAAACGATTTACTTAAATAATTAAAGGAATAAAAACCTACAGCTCATACATTTACAGTTTTTTATATAAAATTTTCTAAAAACAAATTCTTGAAAAGCGAAGAATAAAACGTGCAGCACGATTTTCTCTTGCAAATTGCATAGTTGAAACAGTAGTGAGTATATTAGATTATAATATTTTACATATTTGTAGCTTCCTAAAATTTTTGTTTATATTTTTCTCTTTGATATTTTCTTCGTAGTGTAGTTTAGTTAGAATATAAAATAGCTGTGCAGCGATATAATTCTCCATGAGAACAAACAATAATTACGAAGCTTTCAATTACAATGTTGACAGATATCAACATTGACGGTATTTTTCGAACAATGTTAGTTTTTCTATTTTTTTTTTTTTAGATGACAGCTCCTTAATTAAACTGAGAAATCCACATGTTATATATGTATATTTTGAATCCACATGTTATATATGTATATTCTCAAATTTTAGCTATTAAATTTGAAGCATTCCTTACGGAAAAACTGGTCAGGTATTACAATACGGGTAATACAAATATTACGATAACCACACAAAGATATTACAATAATTACACGTAAATATTACAGACTTTTGAAATTTAGCAGAAAGTTGGCCGCCGTAATATTCATATTACAATAACTATACGCGTGTGGTCCATCGGATGTAGTATTTTCGTGCGGGATTACAATAACCACAGGGATTACAGTACCTAGTCAGTGATTCCTTTCCGTAAGGAATTCTGTTTTGTAAAACAACACGTTTCAATTTAGCAAATACATTGCACTGTAACATTATTACAATCTTACATTGTAATGATTTCGCAGGGCGGATATTTCAATGTTGCTGCAACCTTGCAGTAGCATTGCAGAAACATTTTGCAACGTCCATGCAATGTTACAATGTTTCATGTAAGCTTTATGTAATGTTTCTGCAATATTTTTCGGTGCTGCATGGGAATATATTTATTTTTATTTTACTTGATGTTAAAAAAACATTTTTCACAATATTAACCCTTAACCCTTAAACACACCGATCCTGTAAAATACGGAAACACATTTGCGGGTCTGAGAGACTTCTTTAACTTTGAAAAGCTATAACTTTGATTACAATCAATATTTTTTAACAATTTTTTTAAAAATGAAAGTTCAGAATCTCAGAAATATGACTGCACAATGGCATTGCCGAAAAATTATTTATTGTGAAGTTATAAAGAAGAAACCATTAAGCAAAAATGATAATTTGTCAAAAATCCACTTTTCCTTCAAAAAATCATATCTTCGCAACAAAAAATTTTTAAGGACTTTCAAATATGGCATTTTAAAGCTAAAGAGTCATACTTTCAAAAAAAATTATGCCATTGTCATTCCTTTTAAAAAGTATAATTATGTAACAAGGAGAATATGAGGTATTTTTGGGTATCTAAAAATCAACTTTTTTTAAAAGNTCTTTGCAACAAAAAACTTTTAAAGACTTTACAATACGGCGTTTTAAAGCTAAAGAATCATATTTAAAAAAAATTATGTTAATATCATTTTTGTTAAAAAATATATTTACGTAACAAGGAGAATTTGAGGTATTTTTGTGATTAATTCAAGGTGTCTAAAATTGAAAAATGATGTATTTCATGATATA
>QKQZ01003347.1:0-11224 GCA_003595255.1 Solenopsis fugax | reverse complement strand
GAGCGATCCTTGTCGATAATCGCTTTATAATCGCCGCTTCCAAAAGGAATAATTTACTACGTCGGACGTGGAACTCTCTCCCGTTCCCCCGTAATTAAACACGGCGGATCTCTCCTTTCGTGCCCGGAACAACGGATGTGCGGACGCGGCCGCGGCCGCGGTCGGTAGATCGTACTCGGAGATTCGCCATCACATTCACCCTTATTATTTTCGTCGCTACGGAGAGCTACGTCCCCGAAAAAAGTTTTGCTTGGTCAGAATGAAGAGAACCGTCATTTTTACTTGGCGCTCTTCGCTATTCGCGAATTTCTTTTTAATTTGATTTCGATCGACGATTTTTCGTCGACAGAAACGCTTCAACGTTTCTGTCGAGGGAAAATTTATGCGAAATTGCGTGGCTGTGTAGGTTGAGAATTTTAAGAGAGTCAATTTCAGAATTTTTTTCATTATCCATCCTCTGCATTTAAATTTCATGACATCGACACGTGGTGTTGTAAAGCAGAATCCATAATTTACTCAATGAAAATTAATAGCACGATGGTAACGCGACTTGTAGGCCATTATCGACATATTAATCGGTCCATGCTAATGAATTTGTAAATTGAAAGTACGCGCAGTTATAAATACAGTTATACGTACGGGTTCGCAAACCTGTAGAACGAAATAAGATTTCACAGGAAAAAAGGAGAGAGGAAATTGCATGTAAAATAAATCATACAACGGATAGCAACATAAAGTAAAAGTCTCAAATGAATTTTTATAGATATCTTTTTTAATTTTCATTATTGAGAAACAGATAATTGAGCCTTAAATAAAATGCAATGTCGATGGCATGTCGATCGTTTTTAAAAAATTCTGCGCCACATATCTTTCTTAAATATTATTTAGTGAATGAATAAATGCAGCTTATACGGAGATATCTCTTGATGCCGTTTCAGCATGACACGTTTAATGAAGTTTTAACGAAGTACGTCGTGCTAATTTATTCCCAACATCTCCATTGCGAATTCCTTCAAAATCACCGTGTTCCCGCGTGTTCGGCTATTAATCATTAATTGTCTCATTGCGTATTCGACTCGGGGGACTCGTTCGACGGACCGGAAAAGGAGCCGGCGATCGCCAAGATTACTGGACCGATTTCCACGTCGCGCGCTCGCTTATCGATCGATCAATTAAGCGGCCAAATTAATCAGCGCGCGCGGCAATCGCCGCGGAGACGGGATGCGAGGAATCGTACGAGTGCTAATGAAGCGCATTAATTGGAATGTTGACTGAGGCTCGTTAATTAAATAGTGCTCGCTGTTGCAGGCGCAGTAACCGTCCTGAAGGCGTGCGATCGATCGGACCGATCAGCGATCGATATAATTAATCTCATTGTTCGCCGAGGCGCGTTTTTTTCTGATCTTCGCACGTAATCGTTTATCCGTTCGGTAAGTGTGCTTCGTAAGCTGCTGTGCTGCTGAAACATCGATTTTTCGATGTACTCGCACTGAGAGAAATGTTTGGTAAAATCAACAATTAAAGTTTGGTTGAATAGTGATCAAATGAATTTTATAGTGATAGTTACTAAATATATAGTTGTTTTGACCAAACCATTTGTAGCCGTAACCAAATAATTATTTTCATACAACAAATTACAAAAAGTTTTGTTAAATGTGACTAAGTTTTTAGTACACTGAAAAAAAGACTGGTTATAACTACCAAATGTATAGTGAAATAGTATCAATTAAATATTTAATCAATGTAATCAAAAATAATTTTACTTTTATAAATATTTAGTAACTTATACCAGACTTGATAACACTTACTAAACATTTAGTAAAATAAAATTATTTTTGGTTATATTGATATATGAAAATATTTAATTGATACTATTTCACTATACATTTGGTAGTTATAACCACTTTTTTTTTTCAGTGTACCAGCAATACTATAAAATTCATTTGATCACTATTCTATCAAACGATTTCTCTCAGTGCGTTAGACGCGATCGTAAGCGTCGCTCCAGCGAGATGTTACGCGCGTTTTAAAATGTCCAAGGAGGGAGGGAGGAAGGGAGGGAGGGAGGAGGACTTCCGCGGGAGCGCGCTTTACGATAAACGTTATTCACGCGGAAACTTGATCGGACGCGGCATACGTGATTGTGTTAGATCGGTCGTGATAAAGCTGTCGTCGTTAGTATACGTTCGGAATGCCGCGCGCTGTCTCTCGCGCCCGAGACGATCTTAATCGCGGCCCGAACGCTATTGCGATAACGGCGCGGCTAAAAATTATCGTGCGCCCATGCTCTATCGCTAGCCGCGTACGCGGAGCCTTATCGTATTTCGCGTGCCGGTAAATGAGTTAAAATAATACGTTTCATTAAGTCCCGCGGGATTAGTTTCGCTGTTACGAGCGTGCCGGCAGATAAGCGGCCGGATTACATGCGCGCACAGGGCGCAAGTGCACGAGGGAGGATACGCCGCATTCTTGCGAGAGTTGAGTTGTTCGCATGCACAAATTGTTGTTTGCCGCGGGGTCACGCGTCAACTTTTAGCGCCAACGCGAGTTTCAACGACGGCGACGGTCACCCTCGAACACGGCTACGATTCACACGCGCGATATCACGTTACCATGTTTTACGATCAGCTGTTAAAAAAGGGAGAAACGAAATCTCTCTTCGCTCCGCAAGAGAAGTGAAATGACCCTTGTCGTTTTGTACTTTCCTCGCTCTCGCGTCGTTTTTCACCTTCAACCTGGGTTTGATTAAGATATATTAAATTTGGTCGCTTTGTAAAGTACAAGAGAACATACAATATGACTCCTCTCAATTTTCTTTAGAGGATGGGATGAGTTTTGAGAGTTTCAAGAGTCTCACGGTCATGAGCCGGAACGATTTAGGCGTATCTACGAAGTCGCAATTGATAGCTCGTTTACCTCTCCGATGGGGTAACGCCTACGCCAATGTGCGAGGGGTAAAACAGAGACGTGTCGGTTTGTTGGGCGAAGAGCGCACCACGTAAGGCCCGCGGCCAGGTGAGGAGAGTGCCCCGGTCGAGGGGGAGACAGACAGCAGCGGAGGAGGCGAAGGTGGCGGAGGGAATGGGAAGGTGGGAGGAGGGAGACAGAGCCCTCGGAAAGGGGTGGGGGAACGTCCGAGGGTTCAGAACTGCTAATTATGTAAATTGCCGGTGTTGCAAATTACCCTCACAGTTTGCGTTCATTCTGCACACAATCCACACGGTCTCCGCACACCTCGCATGGAATCCATCCACTTGGATACTGTTACTTCCTCCGGCGTGCAGGAGAGAAAGGGAGGAACGGAGGAGAAGGAGGAGGTGGAGGAGGTGGAGGAGGTGGAGGAGGTGGAGGAGAGGGAAGATGGCGGCGGCGGCTAGAGCGAGATGGATGATCTCCCCGAGGACGGAGCGAGAGCTTCTCGTTCGGTGCCTCCTTCTTACCTCTCATTCATCATCACCGGTACTCGACGATGCGCGGGTACCAGTATCCGCTAACAGATACCGATGTCGGACAGCTCGCAGCGCGCGATCGCGAACGTTTTCATCTCGGGTGTCGCATTACGCGAATGGTCTAAGGTAAACTAAGGTAAATATCCTGACACGTGATACAGAGTAGACGACAATAAAATAAGTCTGGATATATATATATTTTTGTAGGGAATAATGGGATAAATTATTAAAAGTTACGGCCGAGCTCTCTGGCACACGGCATTAAAATTTTGGCAACAGCTAGAAGTTTATTTTTTGGCATATAGGACGCAGGAATACATTGAACGTTGAGAGAAAAATCGTCTCGTACGCTTTCTGATATTCAACTGTCACTGCATTCAAGTTCTACCTTTCAACTTCGTTTTGCGTAAATTCAACAATCCGTCCGTTTGCACGTCACGAAGAAAAAGATACGGACAGTACGAATTATATTTCTGGCATTTACATCTCGTTTGCATTTCCAGACCGCAATTTGTCTTGTCAATCGTAAACGAGACGGATAACGAGACGGATCCGCGATGCGTGCCGCAATGTTGCGACTGTCAAAATCGAACGTTTTCGTCGGGCCAGATGGGCGAAACGGATGCAAATTCGTACTGCGAGACCTAAAAGAGACGAGAGAGAGAGAGAGAGAGAGAGAGAGAGAGAGAGAGAGAGAGAGAGAGAGAAGAGAGAAAAAGTGAAAAGACAAAATTGAAGCGAAGAAAGAGTGGGAAAGAAGCGTCAAGTCTCAAATGAGGGAAGAAGACGAGTATATCTCGTAGCCTTCCTCCTCCTTACACTTGGTCAAAAACCGGTACTCAACGGGCGCGGATGCATAGCTCATCGCGAAACGGACGGACAAACGGACAGCCGATCGGCCGTCGGAAAAGCTAGCGGAACGCTTTCATTCCGTTTTCATTTACTACGCGAGCCGCAGATGACACCAATTGGATCGCGCGGGACGCAACGTCCTCTAAGACGCGCAACTGCAGGCTGCAATCGCGTGACTACGACGAGTTTTACCTCGTTCGTGCTGCAGGTGACGCGAACTTAGTTGCATATCACGAGGAACGGATAGTATACTTGGAACGAATATGACGATATGAGGGACGGTATATCGCGGGGAGTATCGCGCAAAACGATCGTGTATGCAAATTTGTAGATGGCGCACGTACGCTATAATTAATGTATGTCAATGAGCGCGTTAACGAGGTACTTATGGTACGCCGTACGCATTGTTGGGAGAGACGAAAATACGTACGTGGCGCAAAACGCGGCATTACGATGAGAATTTATAGCTTCGGCGAATTCAGGTCGACCCGACTGGACTAAACTGCGAAGATAAGGTCGCGAGACGATTAATTACAATTAGGGCGAGCCTTGTATGCGGTGGTACGAGGAGAGAGAGTAACCTACACGACGTGGACGGATACATTGTCATTCAAATTTGGCGCAAGAGGTGTTTAACGACACGAAACGTCGTTCAGCACCGCTGAACGAAACAAGCTACGTAAATTAGGGAAGATAAGTGGTCGCGCAGACCACAGGATGAAGAAGTTCGGACACGCAGGCCTTCTACCTTCTGCAGGAAGTGCTTGATGCCCGGACAATTGAAGAGCCCTGTATCTCATCTCTGTTCAACCGCCTTCGACCTATTAACTCTCACTGATTCGCATTCACCGATTATTTCATGCCTATAGTGGAAGAGAAATAATAGTGACGAGCGCACAAGAAAATAATAATAATAATAATATAGCAATAATAAAACAATATAATAATAAAAATTAATTACAGGAAACGATGCTCAATATGAAAATTTAATAATCGGTTTTATATGTATGTGTTATATGTATATATTTTTACATATCTGTATACTGACTTGAATTAATAACTTTTTTAAGTATATAATGTAGAATTAAAATCACTGATGTAGAATTAAAATCACTGACAACCAGTGTACTCTATCAGTGAACATTAACTGGGAAGGTTGGAAATCGTTGGTCCAAGATTCTACGATAATTACGCTTCGTAATTACCATCTGTCCGCGCGAGATTATCGCGACTGAACGTTTAGCGGAGACTGCGGAGAGACGGGACCAAATTTTACATCGCGCCGCGTCAGACCGGCGTAACATTAAGTATCACGTAGGAGACGTCAGCCAATAAAGTAGAACGTGCACACGAACAAATCGTTTAATCCAACTCGAGGCCGATCGAGGTAATGACGGCCATAAACTGCAGCGCCGAACGGAGAGCGCTCCAAGGTTCCTGGACCCAAACAGAATTGGGCCTGACAGGCGAAATGGGCCCGGAGTCCCGGGGCATGTATACCTGCCCCCGCTACGTCTCTCTCTCTCGCTCCGTCACTCGTCTCGCGCGCCCGTACCCTCTCGCTTCCTCCTAGGCCCTTTCCCCCGCCGGGCCCACGACTCGGATGCCACAAGCCTGGGATCCCAGATGGAGGATCCGGTTCCAGGAACCGAGCGTGTAAAACACCGGTTAAAGCCGTGCTTTCCAAGCCGGAATCGATGGGAAAACAATGGCCCGACAGGTCCTAAAGTGTCTGACAAATGTTCCACGCGTGTCGCGGAGCCCGTCCGGGCGCGGGCCAGCCAGCAGCGCGTCTCGAATTTTTCTTTTCCGCCTGCGCGAAATTTCGTGTCTCGGCATCAGCATCAGCATCGTAATTGTATTGTATCGGTCAAGCGAGATGCGCGGAATGCGGTTGGAAGTAAACACCGAAGATTCGAACAACGAACCTGACGCCAGACCCGACTCTCTCTCCACAGAGAAAATATAAGATAAAAACTAATGATAATGCTCTAACAACACAATGCCAAAAATGTAAAATTTTTTACGTAGTTTTACAAGTCATATCAATGTACGTCACGTAACATTTTCGCGTTTCGATCAAATCGATACATAATTCGCATTCCGACAAAATCCTTCGGACAAAAAGTCATTCGATATTCTGGGACTTTTTCGACGAAAGATCTGCAATTCGTGGTGCTAATAAGTCACCCGGTTGGGCCGATATCTCTCTGGGCGTTGTTAGCATTTGAATAACATGCGAGCGACACGATCCTTTTTCGCGGATGTATGCCATGAAATAAATAAATAAATTCACCAGGCCAGGACCAGGTGAGAAGGCGATAGGACCACCGAGCTGACCAGGTAACGACGCTCGTAAAGTCCAAATTAAAGTTGAATTAAGCGACCGCGGCGGAGTCTGCCGATCGATCGTCGCTCGCTATCGAGCGACCAATTCCCTGGATCTCCTCCTGTTACATTTTCTTACGTCGTGAGTCCCGGCTTCTCTCGTTCGCCTCGTTATACGACGTCGAGCCAATCCCCGCACCTTCTTTCCTCATCTTCGTGATCGATCGATCGAGCGGTCGAACACGTTACGATTAAACGAGTCGCGCGACATTCGCAAATTAAGCGTGTAAGACGAGCGAACGTATGATCGTTGGTGCGATTTACATTGAGACGTTCATCTTTCTTGGAAATTAATCGTCTAATTATTACCAGCTACGCGTGATTATTTTGTTGTACGTTGTTAAATGCCAGTTCGCTAATACATCTGCACGCTGATGGCTGTCGCGATCGATTCGTTCCGATATTCGAGTTATGGAAACTTGAAACGAAAAGTTCTGGATTTGTCAAAGTCAATTATTTTATCCGTATATCAGATCTGTATAGAAGTGAAGACTTTTTAATGAAATGGACAGTGTAATAGAAGATGTGCTCTAAGCATGTATCATCGCGACCAAACGTGATTGCATCGGCTAGTCTAACAAGTTCCCATCGAAGATGCATTGATAATTGAACGAACAAACGTTGCGGCATTTGTCGTTTCGACCAGAGTCCTTCCTGAGCAACAACCACTGTCATTTCTGTCATTCGACTTGAACACGGAAAGTGGGATCAAACACTATGGAGTCTTAGAACGAGGAGTAGCCTCGAGAGGTCAATCCGGTCGCGAATTCGACTTGTTGCGGAATAAGCGCGCGCACGTTAAGTCGAGAGAAACAGGTATTATCGGCGCAATTAGAATCTCTTGGAAAATTGATGGACGCGATCGAGAAAGTCCAAGAATAACGGAAAGGACTAAAAAATATACCTAGTACTGGTATTTAATAATTACTTTTTGCAAAAATAATTCGGGAAATAATTCAAGAAGTAATCGTAAAATATCTTTGGATATTTTATAATTAGCTGATATTTTATAATTTATAACAGAATTTAGCTTTAAAATAAGCATTTCTGTATAGTGTTAAGTAAAAAAATTCTTTTAAAGAATATAGTAAAGAATCATGACTGAAGAGCGCAAAGTAGAGATGAAGGAGACGCAAAAGAAGAAGAAGAAGAAGAAGAAGAAGAAGAAGAAGAAGAAAGAGGAAGAAAGGAAGAAAGAATGCAGAAATAAAAGGGGCGACGGTGAAGGCGATGTGTGTGGGTTCAGCGCGCAGGGGTGTCGGGTTACCAATGAAATAGTGGTACCATTTTGTTTACATTATTGTCGGGGGTGTGCAGCGGCCGGGTGTGGGTATAAGGAGGCGCAGGCGTGTCCGATGCGAACGCGTGTGTTACGCACACCGATCGCAACACCGATGTAGCATGTCCGAGGTGAAGAATCGCGCTTGCACGATCAACGCTTGCGCGCACCGCAAGAATTATCCCTCGGACCTGGACTCCGAGGGAGTAGTCCTTGATTGGACCGATCCCTCCGCGAAGATACTGTATTTTCTCAGCGTTTCGTTCCCCATGAAACCAGATGGCCGACGAGGGTACCGAGAGCTCTTCGTCTCGACTGGATGACACGTGTAAAACTATCTGCGGCTTTATTTCTTCGTCGTAGATTAGATTGACTGGATCACGACTGGATTTCATACCCCTTCGGATAATGCTGGCATCATTTCGTCATCTATACTCGATTATCTCATCAGAGCATGTTACCTTATTCATAACTATCGAGATTATAAAATTTGCAACATTTGCTTGTTTGCATTCATACTTTTCTCTGATGTTGTCAGTTTTTTAGAACGATAAAAAAATATATAATAGAAATACATAAGTTTTATATTAATTATATTAATTGATAAAAATATGAGGAAACTTTTCTGAACTTTTAGAAGCTAATAGCCGTATCTGGATGAATACAACATATTAATAATTGCACTTGTTGCATTTGGCGTATTTCGAGAAGTGACAATGTCGAGGTACAGAGTACCAGTTCGATCGTTCGCTCGGTGAAAGAACATTTCCGTCAGCGACGCAACTAGCATTGTTTTCAGATTTTTTCGTGCCGGGTAATTCGCCGTCGCTGAATACGGCCGGCATTACCGCTGCGGGAACAGAAGCGGCACTCGTAGAAATGCAAATTCCGGGAGGAAATCCAGGGTGGTGAGATAGCACTGGGAAGAAGCGACGAGGTGATGGAGAAAAGCAAGAAGAGGTAGGAGAAAGAAAGAGAGAAGGAGATAGTCGCGAGGAGGTTATCTGGGCAAACATGTGGTTATGCCGGGCCGAAGTTGGCCCAGGTTATGATAGGTTCGCGTGGTTGGCCCACATTAGACAGATCCACGGATCGAGATCTCGAATCGTAGAAATCCCCCCCTTTCGTTCCCTTCTTCCTCGTCGGGATGATACTCGGTTATTAGACGTTACGCGCGGCGGTACCTCACGGGGGCCCCATGCTTCTTCTTCTTCTTCTTCTCCTCCTCTTCCTCCTCCTCCTTCTTCTTCTTCTTCTTCTTCCACGGCTTTTATGCCACGGGCTGCCGACCTCGATGGTCTCTCAACCGGCGACCTATCGATGGTATATCCCTAGCACGGATGAGGGAATCGTGCGGCAAATCGTGTAATTCCGTTCCTCTGCTCGATTCTACGATTCCCCCGTTGTGGCGCAAATCAAACGTAGAAAATCGCGGGACACTTATATACGGCGCGGAGACTGTGTCTTCCGGATCGAGACAGTTCTCAGGTACGAGATCAAGTATCGAAACCGTTTCTAGTCTCGTGAGAGTACCCTTCGTCTCGGATAATCATCGACGGGTCAATCATTCCGGCGATTGATGGATGTCGTACCTTATTATGCGGATGCCCTACGTAGATGATTATCGAGCCTTTTTTTTCGAGCCTATTAGCATTCTTTTATATTCTGAAGCGTCATCGCTTCAGACTTTTAAATCTTCAATACTGAATATTTAAAAACCATCCTTAAAGATCGACAGTAAAGTTTTTGTTTGCATTTCCAAGCCGTTTTTGTCACCGGATATGCAATGGAAGCGTAAGAGACTATTCAGAGAGATTCATTCAGAACGGCAATCACACGAGAAATTTTGTTGATTCTTTGCTAGTCACCTACACCGAGTCCCTCCGATTGACTCGATTCATTTTATTCGATCGCTGGCGGGCTCGCGTGATCCCAGCACACCTCGAGCTACCTTCTGACGATCGACTGCTTGAATAGCCGTACAGACGGGTTACGAATTGCCATAAAAACTCGTGCACCCGGTCAACGACTAGAAAATGCTGTCCCAGATGACGTTCTCTGCAACGCGATCAAGAGTTTAAATGGAATCGATTCGATCATTTGACCGACGTTCAAGTAACTTTGAAAATTTCTCATCAGTTACGTACCATTAAAATAAACGTAAAAATATAAAGATATAGCTTTGTGTTTAGAAACATATTATATTTTTACCTAATTTAATTTAAAATCAAATTAACAACGATAAAAACGACAAATACGAGTCAACAGCGCGGTCAACGGTGCGCAAAAAATAATAACAACAAAGTTAACCTGTCACATAAGACTTTAATAATTAAATAACTAGACGTTTCGGCTCATCCTTCGAGCCATCTTCAGTATAAGTTACATGCAGAGAAGCCGCTGATGTTGAGGCGAAGAGCTACCTCGTCAGGCAGATGTTACAAAATTTTTGACCGAGTTTATAAGCCCGAAAATAGTGAACATGACTCAAGCTCAACCTCAGCAATTGTCCAATTTTTTACAGATTCTGGCACAAAAATATATATCTCGTGCCCACAATTGAATACATTAGTAATAATAATAAATACAATAAATATATAAATTAAATTCAAATTGAGAGCGAGCACGAAATTGGGCACGATTAGCACGCACGATAGTCAATGTTAATTTAAAATATTTTTTTTTTATATAATTTAAGATCTAATTATATAACTTAATTTTTAATCTTGTCACAGCTTAACTTTTAATTTGGGGTTTGATTTTCATCTTAGAAAATTTTCAACTCCTCGGCTACACGAATCATTTCTTTCTCTTTCCATGTCTGTCTCTCTTTTTTGTCTTTCCTGCACAGAAAAAAAATTAATATCAAGTCAACAATTCATCGTTTCATATATAAGCAAGAATATAAATTCTTCTTGGAAGATTTTATAATCTTAAACAGACATAATTTGCTAATATAAAGAAATTTTGTTTCTTCATGTAAGCAAATTATGTCAAATTATGTTTAAGATTATCAAATTCTTCCTAGAAGATTTTATATTCTTTCTTAATTATGAAACAATGAATTGTTGATTTGATACCCATTTCTTTCTGTGTGCTTTGTCTTTTCCTCAACTCCTGAATCCGAGCGTGTCAATGTGTCCGCTCGCATAGGTGTACGGGTGTATGTACGTACGCGAACCCGTGGCTACGAGCCTCACCGTAATTACGTGGGGCGACTATTCATTAAACTGATTACACCTTATTCCTTCTGCAC
>QKQZ01003345.1:0-15532 GCA_003595255.1 Solenopsis fugax | reverse complement strand
CGCGGATTCAAATGGAGATGCGTCAAATCTCAAAATTTTTTGCAAACTTTGCAAAGCTCCACGACGTGAAATAAAAATTGCACGCAAATGGGATTTATAGCATTCGAAAGCGTGAATCTTTATCTTTAATTTGCGTACTTTTTGAGCGTTGTACGATTTTTATTCAGCGAGTTATTCAACATTGAAGCGAAAAAAACCATTGTTGCTTCAGTGTTGAATAACACGGTGATAAAAAATCGTACAACATTCAACAAGTATTAAAGGTAAAGATTCATGCTTTCGAACGCTGTAAACCGCATTTGCGTGCGATTTTTATTTCATGCCGTAGNTGCAATTTTTATTTCACGCCGTGGAGCTTTGCAAAGTTTGCAAAAAATTTTGAGATTTGACGCATCTCCATTTGAATCCGCGTACCTTCGTAAACAATCTGTAAATCATTTAATGAATTATCAATCTCGAAACTAGAGATTTCAAGCTTTAAAATGCTTTTTTGAACATTTTTTTTATGATTATTTTTAACAAAGTTACACTCTCTTGAATTTCGCCTATTTTTGGGAGTCAGAATAGGTGATCGTTTAATTTTGCTGTCGAATGTATATATTATAATTATATTAACAAAATTTGTATGGTTGTCCCCTTATAGTTGCCACCACTACAATTTTTTCTCTCAGTGTACATGATTGTTTATGGTTTGACACTCTATCATAATATTTTATTGAAAGATAATATTGAAAGTGAATAGTTTGTCACTTATTTTGATGAAAGTTTAAACAAGAACTCACAATCTCAACAAATAGATATTGTATTGAGAGGAAAGATTTTGTTAATTCAACAATCACATTTGATTGTCACTATATCTATAAATATTTGTTACAGGTATTTGTTGAATTAACGAAATCTTTTCTCTCAGTGTGTAGTTGGCTACTAAAATAAAATATCTGTGTGAAATATTTTGTTCTGCTTTTCTTGACCATTTAACAGCAAAAAATCTTTTATATGCATTTAAGAGTGAACTGAAAGCTTTAAATTTAAAACAAATGCTACAAGTTTTCATAGATGAGCCTAATATAAATTTAAAATTTATTAAAGATTTACAGTTTTTTCTTCGTTTTGACAATGATCCAAATGATTCTATTTTGATGTCTATGAGTTTATGTAAACTCCATGTTATAAATAACAGCTTTAAAATGGGTTGTAGAGCAACCGAGTGAAAATTATTGAGTTTTTAATATATAGTTTATTTAAAAAAATCTTCCTTCTCACAGAGCAGATTATATTTTCTATTCAGAATCACCATTGTTACCTTTGAAGTTTTATGCTGTTAAATGACTAAATAATAAACAAGTAACTGATCGATGTATTGACGTAACTTAAAAAAGTACGTAGAAGGTCTGAAAAAAAGACAAAAAGCTAGAGACATGAATACATTCACTTACAAAATAATTCTCCATGCTATAAATTGATAAAACTTAAATTGACATTTTTTTCTCATATTGCTGATATTTTTGAATAATTCTTGAATTTCAAACAGATAAACATTTTTATCCTTTTTAACAGGTATAATGAAAGATCTCATAGCAATGTTCGTCAAAAGTGGAGTTTTTGAGAATATAAGGATATTGGAAAAAGTTGATCTCAACAATAATAATAAGCTTTTTTCTGCTAAACATATTAAATTAGATTATTCAATTTATGCTAAGCTGCGTAAAATAAAAGGCTGTTCAGAAATTTGAAAATTTAGAAATGAATGTAAGTTAATGTTAAACTATTTAGAAAAATTTTTTCTTTAGTACATATTATGTAAAGCGATAAATTTTTGTAATTCTACGTTTTTAGCAAGATCTTCTAGTTCCTGTTTAAAACGATTAGATTTAGTCCTGAAGTTACCCAGATAACAATTTGTGACGGCTCACGTCACCCTCACGGTGTAATTATCACATGTGCGTGCAACGTCGCAATCATATTGCCCTATCGATGTGATGGCGGCACGTATGCGTGCATAGAAGTTGGCATTATGAAGAAATACGTGAGAGCAGATATGAGATCGAAATGATTTTATATACTTTATCGTTATGTATGATTATGTATTATCACGATGAATATTTTCATGAATATTTTTATGTGATACTCATACGTGCATGCACCAACGCAATCACTTTGCCTTCACAACGTGAAGGAGTAAAAAATGACCAAAACATTGAACAACCATGCGTTTTATAATACAATTTTATAATGTTCTTATTATTTAATTACTGTGTACGTTACTTAAGATAATCCTGTATATAATTTCTATATTTTTATTTATTATTTTATAATTCATAATTCAACAATAAAGTGAGGCTCGCACGCGTGCGGCATTCACACGTGCGATATGAGCTTCAAATGAGGACGCATCTGCATGGTGCTGTATTATTATGCACAATTATTATGTACACGTATGTACGCGCACCGTGCAGTCACTGTGCAAGCATTTTATTATCTGGGTATTTCTCGAAAATAATTGGCTATTTGGTAAGGAATGTGATATGATTGAAAAACAATATGTCTCTTCTTATTGGAAAAGAAGGTTTCAATAAATTGTTAAAGGTGCATAAACGAGAGGACCAAAGAATCATTTTTGGACAACTGTTTTTAATGATAACTCTGCTTCTAATAAGCTTCAGATATTTATAAAAAGATATTGATTCCTAGGAATTGATTTTGTAACCTTAACGATGTTCTTAAGGCTGTTGCGCAGCTATACATAATACAAAAAACCTGCGCAACGATATTATAACGATATTGTTAATGTTATAGAATCGATTCCTTAGTCCACGGAAATGCATTTATTGAGAGAGAGTTTTCAGTAAATAAGGAGATTAAAATAGAAAATCAAAATAATCGATCAATAGTTGCACAAAGATGAGTGTATAATGCAGTCATAGCTATGTAAGTGATTTATATATAATTGAAATAAATAAATGTTAATTATGGTGCGGAATTCTTATCAAGAGAGAGAGAGAGAAAATATTCTGAATCATAAAGGAACAAAAGAGGGTTAAATAGGGATAATTTTTTTAAATAGGGATAAAGAAAAAGCGAAATTTGAGAAAAAGAGGCTATTAAATAAAATAAAATTAAAAGCACAGAATTGCTAATTATGACTGATAGACTTTAAGATATTTCAGAAATAGATGAAAAAGAACAATGAATTCCTTTCAAAAAGACAATGAAGTTTTTGTCTTACAAGTGCTTTAAAAATACGTTAGAAATATGAAAAATTTTATTTTATGTTATTATTTTCGATATTTTTTTTAAAATTTTGATTGTAATTAATAAAAATTTTAATACAATATTTCAAAACAATAGATAAGACTCGTGAAAAGTTAAATAAAAACAAAAGAATATGCGGCGAGTACTAGTCAGGCGTGATTAACAGTGCGCAAAGTAGTAATATAAATTTAAATAATGTTACATAGAATTTATTGTACGTTTCGGCTCAATTTTCGAGCCATTTTCAGCAAATACAAAAAATAAGGAAGAAAAAGGAAAATCTGCCGATGTTGAGGAGAAGAATTTCCTCGTCGAGAAGATGTATCCGAGTTGTAAGAGTTATTGTGCTCGAAAATCATGACAATGTTGAATGCTAAAGTTTTTTCAATATTGAATCTAAATTTATTTCTTTACATTGATTGTTAATGTTGTTGCAATGTTAAAATGACATTGAATAAATTATCTATATATTTTTTTATCAAAAATGGACAAAAATAGAAAGTCATATAAATAGAATTGAATTTTATCAAATATACATGTAATAAATAATATAATATAATTACATAATAAAAAATTTATATTTTTTAATAAAAAGTAATATATAAATTTAAATTGTTAATAAAAGCAAACATGATTACATAAAATAATTCTCAACTTTGGAGAAATTAAAAATTACTTTTATACTGTTAAAAAATTGAATTAAAGAAGTATATAAAGTTTCTAAATTGTCAGAAAAAATCTAATTTAAAAAAATATTGATCTTTTATTACTTAAAATTAGTCCTTTTGATATTCTAAAATGTACTTTTATCTACGTATATAAATAATACTATATATTTTAGGAGAGCACAAGAATTAATTTTAAATATAAAAATTAGGATCATTATGTTTTAAATTTAGATTTTTTTAACAATTTTTTTATAAACTATAATAATTTTACACATTTCTTATTCAAAATTTTTTTGAATTTTTTGAAAATAAAATACGCATAATAACTATGAAATAATTATTTATACATTAAATAAATGTAGAATCAATATGTTGAATCAATGTTAAATTGCAATGTCTGTAAGACATTCAATGGACATTGGACGTTGTTGTGATGTCTTTTTAACGTTGAATCTACATTTCGCAATGTTGCTGTAATATTCGTAATCTTGTTCAATGCTGCTAAGATGTTGATTCAATATTAGTGTGCTGTATGCGATACGGAGCAAAATGAGATCTATAATTATTCTGTTCCACATGAATTTGTGACTTTCCATGCAAAAAGTGAGGTTTACCTCACCCCTCTTCTCTGCTTACGGAGCGAAATAAGGTCTATAATTGTTTTGTTCATGGATTTATACTAAATATATTTATAAACTTTATTGTAAGACTTTAATTTATTGTTTCTAACATTTAAAGGGCAATACAATTAGTGAAATGTAATCTAAAATGCATATTTATTCACTATCCATCATATATAAGATGTCATATACTGAAAATAATGAAATTTTGAAAATGATCGAGGTTTATGTAAGTACAGGGTGTCCCATAACTCTTAATTAATATTTCAGGGAGTGAAAGAGTGAAAGATTTTTAAACTAAAAATTCTTTTTCCAATGTTAGTTCAGACTATTATTTACTGAGATATTAATGATTGTAGTTGATCAATTAGATTTTGCCCAGCCGGAGTACGCCGGAGAAGCATAGCATGCCACGGGGCTCTCCGCGCTCACTGTACATTCTCCCAATTAAAATTGTATTCTAATTTTTCATATTAATTAATAAATAAATGAAGAAATCACAATAAATCGGTAAATAAATAAATATATCCTACCTTTGTAGGGTATGTAGTATTCTTTAAACTTCTTTATTTCGTTACATCAGGACCTTCTCGTACAATGTTTGCCAAACGACTATTTTGACTCGCTACGCTCGACTCGACAACCGACGAAACAATTGAATGCCTCGTCTCCGGTGCACACCTTAAAGTCCGCGCTATTCGAATCGTTTTCGTCTAACGCTTCGTGCCTTACAGCTTCGGCCGTTCTGACTTCGAGGCCGCCCCGGCCGTCTCCAGCAGTTGGTGACTTATGTCTACGCCACGGTTTCATATTAGTACTTTCCCCCCACGCCTTGGTACGGTCGTTGAGAGAGTTGAAATCCCTCTACATCACTTAAAACATCTTCCGGAGCCGTTTTTTAACGCAATACGATCCTTTATACGCCGGTTTTAACTTACTCGATATTCCTACAGACGAATCAAAATTTCTTACCATTACTAAGTCGCCTTAGTCATATTCGTTCGCAGGTTTCCGTCGTTGAATTACATATTGCTCATTATAAATCTGACCTTTTACAATTTTCTCCGCCGCTTTCTCACGGCCTTAGTTACATTACGTGTGTTTTCGCGATCTTCCTCTAATACATTTTCTTTGACATAATCTATAATTTTTCCACGCTGCTCTACTCCTAATAATAAAACGCTTGGTATTGTCCCGGTGGACTTACAAAATGTGTTGTTGAGAGCGAATTCTATATCATTTAGCGCTTTAGTCCAACTTCGCTCGTCACTCAATTTTCCTAACTCAGATGCTAGTACACGGTTGTATCGCTCGACTTGCCCGTTCGCTTGGGGCGATCCTGTTGCCATCTTTGCCATCGTTGCCTGTTTTATATTATTCTCTAACAAGAAGTCCTCAAATTCTCGAGAAGTAAATGACATGCCTCGATCAGACACTAGAACTTTCGGTCTGCTATACGAGGGCAAGATGAAAAGTTCTCGGCCTAGCCCATAGATGGCACTGCTACAAATGAAATTACTGTTCTTTTATGTTGCCACACTTGTTGCAAAAATAAATACCAAATATGAATTTGATCAGACAAATAGTTTGTTTAATACAGCTGTTTAAAGTAAACGTGTTGTGTGTTTTTGACAAAATGAATAAACTTGAATACCGTTCCGTCATAAAATTCTTCGTTTTAGATGGTTTATCGCCTACAGAAATTCATCCAAAGTTAGTGAAAGTGTATAAGGAGTCTGCACCTTCGTTATCAACAGTAAAAAATAGGCAGCGGAGTTTAAACGTGGTCGTACATCGATTGAAGATGATCCACGTGAAGGACGGCCAAAAACTGCAACTACCGAAGAAAATATCGAAAAGATACACAATATGGTATTAGATGATTGACGATTAAAGGTGTATGAGATAGCTAAGGCTATAGGCATCTCAGAAGAAAGAGTACGGCACATTTTACACGAAGAACTCAGTATGAGAAAGCTTTGTGCAAGATGGGTGCCGCATTTGGACAATGCACCTGCCCACAAAGGCCCTTTGGCAATGGGAAAATTGAGGGATTGGAAATATGAGTTGGAACATCCTCCCTATTCGCCAGATTTGGCTCCCTCTGACTTTCATCTATTCCCAAATCTTACGAAATTTGTGGCTGGAAAATGTTTTGGGTCAAATGAAGAGGTGATAGCAGCGGTAAATGGATATTTTGAAGACCTTCCAGAATCGCACTTCAGGGACGGAATCTAGTTATTGGAGAAACGTTGGACAAAGTGTATTGAACTAAAGGGAGACTACATTGAGAAATAAATGCATTTTTTAAATAAAAAACCCATTTTTTCACTACTAGGCTGAGAACTTTTCACCTTGCCCTCGTAAAGTCTCGAAATACCCTTCTAAACTTTTATCGTCTCTTTACTGGAGGTAGACTTCACCGCATACAATCTTATAAACTTCGTGAATGCGTCTGTTATTACGAAAACATGTTTCTTCGCGATGTTCCCCTTCTCTATGGGACCGAAATGGTTTACATGAACTGTAGCAAACGGTACGCTTTCCTTTGGTAAAATACTCATGTAACCTTCTAATTTCCCTGCCGGTTTTGAATTAGCAATGTACTTAAAACAATTTTTTATATATTGATCTACCTTTTCTCGTAATTTAGGGAACCAATAATTTTGCATTATAATGTTACATCCAGCCTTAAGGAAAAGAGATATCTCTCAAGAAAAGATACTTAGGATTTGGGTAAGGCGGGGAAGGTTGCAACAAAAACTCTTTTATTCTCGTAGCCGCACTAGAGAGACGTGCGATACGAGCCGAACGCACTTCAATGACTCCGAAATATGGGTCAGCGTGTAACGACGCATTTTAACACCTTTTCAAGAGTCGTGCGATCGTCGATCCTAATTCGAGTCAGAGAATCTAATCTCTTTAACTCCGGATTGAATCTAGCGTGATCTTTTATTCGGAGGAGTTTCACGAGACGGATTACTTAGAGGGAATGAAATAAATTTTGATAATCATGTCTTTTTAAAAATAAAATAAATATATATTCTGTTAATTGTGATACATAACTATTTGATATTCGCTAAGTTTTTGCTATAATTCGATACATAATTAATCATTATTCGTTAAGATTTTACTTAATTTAGATACATAATTATTTATTTTTATTACAATTTATCAATTTGTAACTTATCTATCCTAACGGGAGGAGACGGGATTAAGTTAATTCATTTATGGTAACTGTAGACGAAGGAAAAAAATTGTAAAAGAAATTAATGGGGACTAAATATTGAAATGGATTGTTAGGTACGAAAACAGGAATTTCATCTTGTGGGCTTAAAGTACAGACTATCGAAAATAGAATATCTAAATCTAATTCAAAATTTAAACAGTATTCTTTAAGAGACTCGGGAATGACTTTAAAAGGGAACTGTTCCAACAATTCCTTCAGAGAGTTATGGAAACCGTTATAATAATAGTATCTGGGACGGAAAGGAGGGAGTTGAACTTCCTCCAAGAACTCTACGCTGGATGTAGAACTCGCGGGGGAAGGAGGCCGATTTGGCCCAGGAAGGTCGAGTGGTTGTGGCGAATATGATGGACTAGGAACGGAAGACGGAGGAGTGTCGGGAATTATTCTATAAGTGATCTGTGAGGAAATAGAATGAGCTGGTGAATCGGGTCTGATCTCCTTAGGAACTTCGGGTTCCTGAGGGGGTGGAGGAGAAGCTAGTTCCTGAAGAACTTCAGGTTCCTCATGAGCAGAAGGTTCCTGTTGAGGAACCGCTTCTTGTTTCGCGGGGTTGCGCCCTATTTCTCTCAAGTACTCCTCGTAAGCTTGGTCGAGGAGTATCCGCACCCGTCTGACTCTTTCACGACGAAGACACCTCGCGGCCCGGCGACTAACCTTAGTTCGCGTATTTCTGTGGTTGACCACTACCAACCGGATTTAAGTTTTAATAAGAAATTCGAGGAAACACAAAAATAAAAATTCAAGCTGAGAAAAACGAGCTTAAGAGCCGTGCTGGGTGTTGAGCGCAAAAGTAAAAACCATCGACACAAGAAAGCAAACGTTTCGACCTTTAATATAGTCTTTCACAAAAATAAAAGGTAATGCAACTAAAACTTACTCATTCAAGTGTAACTGGTGTCGATCGGTTGGCAAGATGAGAAGCATTGACTCGTGGACCCATTGGTGGCTAGTTGACTCGAGGTCGAACTGTTCGCGCACAGATTTTGACTTTATAAACAGGTTTAGATTTCGCGCACGGGTTGAAGAAAAGCGGTGGTCGTCAGACGTAGCTTCGGGCTCAGAGATGAGAGTCGATCCGCACAGAGTCCAGTCAAGGATTTGGAGAAATAGAGAGTGCGTGAGCGCTTGGGTATTTTATAGGGCTTAGAAAAGGGCGTAGAGTTGATAGAGTGGGTGAGATGGAGATTTGGTTGGGTGAAGCCCTGCGAGTTTTCTCTTCTTTTTTATAAATTATGTTTCCAAAATTTTGGGCTTACTCGTTGGATAGTTCACCAATGCCCATTGCCGATCATCTTTTCAGATGATTTCTCATTGGTTAGTTTTCCGTCTTCTCCCGAGTTTTCTTAATTTTAAGAGGGGTGAACAGTCGCGCCGGGATTCGTTATCTACCGATTCCCTTTCTGGAAAACCTTCAATCCCGATTTTTTATATTGTCCGTTTATTCAGAACTCGCTTTCTAATATAAATTACTCTTCTGGTACGTGACGAAACATGCGTTTGAACAGACAAAGCCAGGGTTATAAATTTTATTTTATAATCTTAATAGTTTCCGCCCGACGTCCCGACTCAATTTTATCTTTCGTCGTCGCCAGACTTAAATAAAACTTAAGTTTTTTCTCTTCAAGTCCTGGCTTTGTCCGTTCTTACGGACCATTGTAACAAGGTGAGCAAATATTGCTCATCCGTCATCGTACGATTTCTCTTTTTGAATTTCATTTTGACAGTCTTAATGCTCCGGATGTAATATTTGAGAGTTATATATTTTGGGGCAATTTCCTCGCTTGTTTCGTTTTTTCTTATAGTAAAACGGGTTATATATTTCGGAGACAATTTCTTCGCGTTGTTTCGTTTTTTCTTATAATAAAACAGGTTATATATTTCGGGGACAATCTCCTCGCTTTGTTTTTGTTTTTTCTTATAATAAAACGAGGGATGTTCATTATTTGTGAAAAGGGAAATCGTGGAGTCCTCCGTGACGTAACAATAATCTCGCATGTTTTTCCGTCGCAAAATGACCTAGCTCGTTATGGTGTCGGTGCATGACCTCGTATTTCATTCCGCATAGTACGTAAAACAGAATTCTCTTCTCCCACTTTCGGTACACCAACCCTTCTCTCATTTCGTAATATTTGTTCTCTGATTTCTCTAGTTTTTCTCGAATATCGTATATTCTTGGATCTAACGTCTGACATAACCGTAAATTCGCTTCGAACGAATTATCTTCCACTACCATCACGTCATATACTCTACTCAACGCATCAACGTGCGGCATTTTAGTTCCTGCTCGATGCTCGGTGCAATAGTCAAAATCTTGGAGTTTTAAAGCCCATCTATCTGTACGAGGATTAATCTCCTTTTTGTTTAATGTTTGTATCAAAGAATTGCAATCTGTAACAATCGTGAATTTTACACCTTGCAAATATACTCTAAATCTCCTAAGCTCATAGATTATAGCTAACGTCTCGAGTTGGAAGCTATGATACCTGCTTTCGACTTCGGTACTCCTTTTTGAAAAATAAAATACCGGATGAAATTTCCCGTCCTCTTTCTTTTGCAACGCCGCTCCGAACCCGGCGGAACTCGCATCACAATGCAATTCTGTTTCATCTTTTGGGCTATACAGCGCGAGAACAGGTGACTAATAACTTAGATTTTAAAGTCTCAAAGGCATTCATCTACTCATTACTAAATTTAAACGCCGTGTCTTTTCTCAATAAATCATATAAAGGCTTTGCTAATATCGAAAAGTTTTGAACGAACTTGCGAAAATACGCGCACAACTCGTAGTTCTAAATGATTCTCGGCTAATATTCTAAACAATTTTTCTAAAACCTTCAAATGCTGCTCTAAAGTTTTCGTTGCAATTAAAAAGTCGTTCATGTAAACTACGACGTCCCTAGATTGTATCAATTCTCTCATTACCTTGTTTACATGCCTCTGAAAAGTAGCGGGCGCTGTTTTCAAACCGAATGGCATTTTAACAAACACATATTGCCCTATAGGAGTGACAAATGACGTATAAGGTATGCTCTCTTCTGCTACATCAATATAATAAAATCCGTTCTTTAAATCGAGCCGACTAAAAGTCTCTTTACTCAAAGACTCTATTTGGTCCTCTATGATTGCCAGAGGATAATTCTTTCGCTCGGTTACCGCGTTCAATGACCGATAGTCCACACACATTCTCACTCCGTCTGTCTTTTTTGGTACTAATATCGCTCGCGACGCGTATTGGGATTTGCTCGGTCTAATTACACCTTTTGATGTCAACTCCTCAATTATTTTCTCTAACTCGCCTCGCTCCTTATAAGATATCCTACGATATGAAATGGAACGGGGAATGCTCTTTAAGCCTAACAAAGGCTTAAACTTGTAAGTTTAATTTCCGAACGCACTCTTAGAGTAACCGGTCGCTCTGCTAACAAGTACTCGTCTCTAAATAATTTCTTTAAACGTTGATGCCACTCAGGCGAAGTTTTCTCACGTTATTTTCAATGTATCTGTTTCGTCACACTTCAATATATCCGCGCTTATATTTAAGATTTCGTACGCATTTACTCCCGAGTTTTCTTCGAGCTTTTTCTCTACATTCGGCGATCGCTTCTTTCTCGAGACTAACGGTTAAACTCAAAAGATTCCACGCATCTTTGCCGATAATAACCGAAGCTCTCATTGAAGAATCCGACACCACACGTAAAATTAATCCACTCAGGGTTTCGCCCTCAAATTCCACGACCGCGTGTACTACTCCTTTAATTTCTAACGGTCTGTTATTTAATCCGCTGTATCTACTCTCACTATTCGTTTGCATTACTAATCTCGTCGGTATAAACGATTCTTTCACGAAACTAATCGGACTGCCTGAATTTAACAACGTACGTAAAGTTAGATCTAACGACAACTCGGCGTTTTCGAATTTATACTGCAAGTCTCTAAAAATCTGCTCCTCCACGACCTGCTTCGCCTCTGCGTCCATCGTTTCTTTCGTCACGTCTTTCGTTTTCCGCTTGGCTGCATCCCTTTTAGTTCTCTGTGGACAATCTTTAACCAAGTGATCCGTTTTACAACAGTCAAAACAGAAGTTCTTTTCGCGTCTCGGCTGCGGGCACTCTTGACTCCTATGTCCAAATTCATTGCAATTATAGCAACGCGGCTTCCTCACTGACTGCGACTTATCCGCGTCCGTGATATCACCGCTCGCCTCTTTTTTATAATAAAATGGTCATTCGCTCGTTGGACTTGGCCTTTCCTTTCTCGCTCAAGCCGAACTCGTTCAAACGCCTCTAGTAGCTCTTTTTTTGTTGAAAACCGCTGAACCTTCGCTTGGTTTCTCAGTTGCACATCGGGTATGCCCTCTATCAAATAGTCGACGATCTCTTCTTCGTCTATCGGCACTTGATTTGCCAACGTCACTTTATCGTGAAAGTACTGACTAAACAGCTCGGTCGCTTGCCAAACACGCTTCTCAAAATTTCTCCGTAGGGTTATTCTTGCCGGTCAAACATCTTCTTCATTTCCCTGAGCAACTCTTCGATGGAGATCACCAAATGTTCCGGCCTCGAATGGAACCATTTAAGCGCTTGATCTTTCAAACCTCGTGCATACTAGAATCGTGGCAGCTTTGTCGTCTAATTCATAATTTGCACACAGTAGTCTGAATTGTTTCTCCCATCGCCAGTAAACATCGCTAGCTCCCTTAAACTCTGTCAATAACTCACTAATGGCATTGACGTTAGGTCTCTGCCTTACCGACTCCTGCGATAATGGCGTTACCGATTGCTGCAATACCGATCCCGAACGGGGCTGTTTTGGCCACTGCTTCCGTCCTGGCTCATAGCGGCGTCGTCCAATGCACTATCTGCTCTCATGCCGTCCGAATTGGCTTCACAGAGTCTTGCGAATAACTCTGCCTTCCTTCCTACTGTGGACAGACCAAGAACGATCAACCGATTTCTCAATTCGATTATCGTCCACTGCTCAAGCTTTCTGCCACAGTGCATGTACTTAGGCTCATGCACACTCTTGTCACGGTCTCACTACCTGGATCCTCGTAATCTCTCGTAGTCTCTAATTGCCGTATGCAATTGTCTCTTCGGAAATCTTACGACTCTCGAGAACGCTCGTAACGACTTCCTCTGCGTTACACGTGGCCCGTATTGCCTGTTCCCGTTCGCAATTTCCGACTCACTCACTTACTCGCGTCCACGTCTTGTATGCTTGCTCGATATTTACCGATGAACCGATATTCTAATCCCACTTCTGAAATCTATAGGGTATGTAGTATTCTTTAAACTTCTTTATTTCGTTACATCAGGACCTTCTCGTACAATGTCTGCCGACCGACTATCTCGGCTCGCTACGCTCGACTCGACAACCGTCGAAACAATTGAATGCCTCGTCTCCGGTGCACACCTTAAAGTCCGCGCTATTCGAATCGTTTTCGTCTAACGCTTCGTGCCTTACACCTCCATAACTCCATGGGATTTTATTTCCATCATGAAAGACAGATAAATCTCCATTAGACATTCATCCTGCCTCCATAGATCTGTAGTATTTTATTTCCGCCATGGAAATTAGTTAGATGTCCATTAAAAATCCATTGAACTTTTATAGCTCCATAAGATTTTATTTCTATGATGAAATTCAGATAGATTTTATTTAGATAGTTTATTAGAAATCCATTAAACCTCCATCGCTTCATGGAATTTTATTTCTATCATGGAAGTCAGATAGACTTACATGTGCATTCTAAAATAAAATCTCATTGAATTCTGAAGGTAAGATGGATCTCTAATGAACGTCTGTCTGATTTCCATCGTGGAAATAAAAACCCATGAATTCGTGAAAGAAGGATAGATGTCTAATAGACATCTGTCTGATTTTCACGATGGATATAAAATATTTTATTAATATCTTATTATATCCTTAGACCGTATTTAAATATCCTATAATATTCTTTAACTTTACATAATACTAAATATGATATGATTTTACAATACCAGCGTATTTTTCGCACATAATACGTTATGTATCCTACAAATAATAATTAATGCAAAAACTGGAAAACGTAATCGGAATATAAAAATATGTATAATCAACTGATTGAGACTTTCTTTATGGTAATTATAACAATAATATATATATAGGCAATAAAAATATATACAAAGCTGCAATCACATCTCCTAACATTTCATATTAAAATGTTTATACAAGACATAAGTATTTGAATTTTATACCTTCATTTAAATGGTTCAAAAAATAAAAATTTTGGGCACTTTATATAATTCTAATAATTTTAAATTTGTAAAATGCTATTTAAATTCATAAAAATATTAATGTATAAGAAATTGCTCCCTAAATTATCCATTTACATTTTATCACTTATTTTAGTGTTTTTATAATTAAAATTTGATTGTTTATTGTAAATAAGCAAAACATACAAGTTTCTATTATATCATACTATTTATATAGCTTTCCAACATCTTTCTTCAAAAAATGATATTTTACCCATATATGTTGGGGAAGATATCAGTTTTTCAGGACTTAACTAATTTTTTTTCTCAAAAATCTAAAATGTCAAAATTTTAATTACTTTATTTGTATTAATAAATAAGTCTCAGGAATATTACATTAATTTTTCTTAATTATATTAAGCTTGCTTAATTCCATAACCTAATAAAGAAGAAAGGCTTAAGTGTGGCACCTTCCTCCAACTTAATCTTAATTTTCTTATCTTTTGTTTAGGACTATGTCCTGTGTTTATCCAACATTTTCTTGCGAGGTCGATGTACAGCTCTCATGCCATCTCTTAGGAGGTTTTCCTGTCGTGTTATATTTGGTTGTCCGACTTTGGCAATATGCGGTTATCACTCCTCGTGCATTGTATTCGCATGATAGTCTATCTATGCTTTCCTTCTGCTCCTTGCCCAACGTACAACATTTCATATGCCGCAAGCATCCCTTATATTGATGTTCCTTTAGTGGTGTAACGTGTAACCAGCGATCTGGCGTAAAATCCCCATTTCTGCCGTTCTGAGTAGGCGCTTAGTGGTTGTGATCTCTGCCCTTGTCTCTATTGCATACATCATAATCGGTTTTATACATGTTTTGCATATCCGGACTTTACTTTTCTTATTGAAGAGTTTAGTTCTCCATGTTATATCTCTCAGGTATCTAAATATCATGGATGCCTAGTTGTTTGTGCTTTCTCTTCTTTTAGATTCTTGCTGTTGGTTACGTTAACCCCCACTTTGTTCCTCACAGCTTTATATTAGTCGCGCGTGATTTTACTATTTCTATATTTCAGGTAGTTTTCTTTTTTCTTCGGCCAACTCTTTTATCTCTGTTTTAAACCGAGTGAGTCCCAGTTGCGCACAGAATTTATCGGACACAGCAAGTTGAATGAATCGGAAACAGTGACAATCGGACACAGTAACAAACGGACACATGGTGGTTGCAATCGGACACAGTGTCAATCGGACACAGTGACAATCGGACACAGTGACAATCGGACACAGTGACAATCGGACACAGTGTCAATCGGACACAATGTCAATCGGACACAGTAGGAAACGGACACACAGTGGTTGTAATCGAACACATGATCCTTTCCACAGCGGGGTGGATCTCGCTTTGCATGGAAAATCGAAAACCCATGTGGAACAGTACATGTATAGATTTCGTTTCGCTCGCGAGGGCAGGGGGGGTGGGGTTGTCCTCGCTTCGCGTGGAAAGTCGCAAAC
>QKQZ01003343.1:0-18054 GCA_003595255.1 Solenopsis fugax | reverse complement strand
TCGTTACTCCGTTAGAGGTACTTCCAAGTACTTTTCACCACGCTACCTCTCTCACTTTTCGTGTTTTCGATACGCACTTTTCGTCACGCACCTTCGTCCTTTCCGTCTTTTATCCGTCGAAACACGTCTTCCTCACACACGACGCAACGCTTGCGACGCAATTACCGAAACGCGGCATTCCGCGACACCCGTCCCCTTTTGCGAGGACCACTTACTGTCCACAACCACTTCCACGGCATTGGAGGATCCTTGGGAAGATCCTTGAGCCCGTTCCTGGGGCCTGCTCGAGCGTTCTATCGGCGAATTGCCGTCTCGATCCACGATCAATAACGGATGTTGAACGCGACAGTGCCGGTACTCGGGGGCGACTGGCGAGCCGATGTAGAGGTACCAACTGTTTAACAACAAAATCGATTAGTCGCACGCTCCGCATCGATAAGTACACCGCATCGATAAGCGCGATTACTAAAAAGTCTGATCCACGAACATCTTGTTGGTTGCATTTCTTGACACAGTAATGCCTGGTTTATGCTTCGGTCTTAATCTTAATCTTAAGAGTTGGCAACGTAGAATGCCATAAGGACGTTTATGTTTCTAAGCATAAACGTCCTTATGGCATTCTACGTTGCCAACTCTTAAGATTAAGATTAAGACCGAAGCATAAACCAGGCATAAATAATCGAGATGCTTCGATCGGAAGTGTTTATGCGTGGTGCTCGTACCGTAATGTGTAGCGAACTTCACGGGCGCTCGTGCGGAGCAGGACACNATGCGCGCTCGTACCTTAATGTGCAGCGAACTTCAAGGTGCGCGCCCATGCGGAGCAGGAGGGAAGGGGAGAAATGCCCGCACGGCGCGATTTGCTTTTTTATTCACTTATAATCGCCCGCTTCTCGGAACGTTTTCTGGCAATTTCTCGAAATCGGGCTCAAATATAAATTCGCGTAATGACATCCGACAATCCTTGTCGATTGCAAGCTCGTTATTATGCAAGACTGCCATGCCACTCTTTCAATTTTGACGATTCCGAGATCTTTGAGTAAAATATCAAGCGTAATATAAATTATCGCATTCCCTTAGCTTTTTGAAAAAAAAAAGCAAATTACACAACACACGTACAAGTACACTGCAAATCCAAGTGTGTAAAATGTGTAGTCACTTTTTACGCATTTGCATTTTTTATGCATTCAATTAAATTTATGCGTGTAATTTTTGTACTTGTTAAACGCTTAGACGTGTATCAATATTAAATTACACGTTTAACCATATAAAAAAATTGCACGCACATGTAAAAAGTGACTACATAATTTTATACACAAAAATACACACTTGGATTTGCAATGTAGCGTCGTCCCTGAGACTGAGTCGCGCTACGAGACAATGGTTATGATGTGTAGGAAACGACATATGTAGGCATACAATATCGATACATTTCAATTGCAAGCTCAAAATCACAAATCTTGGACAGCGGTGATGTAAAACGATCGACGAGACACACGACGTCGCGAACAATCAGTACTGCGCGAGTAAATAAACAAACAAAGGTTAGGTTACCCTTCTCCCCGGTCGCGCTGCCCGGCATCGAGCAAGCCTCTGTTGCTCCTTCTCTCGGAATCCTTCCGAGGCAGCACTGCTTCTCCATAGCCCTCACACGCGCGCGCTTATTACCGAAACGCAACGAATACAGAAATAATTGCGCAGGCCGTATAATTCCCGATTAAATGTGATTTTGAGTGCACTTCTCTGCGCTGCGTCCGCTCCGTGGCGTTCCATTGGCGGGAAAGAGCGTCGATAGCGGTCATGACGTCACGTCGGTTAGTTCACTCCGATTTACCGCCGCGACACGACGCGAGTCAAGCGAGGGTTAAGAGGTCGAAATCGAGACGACTAATCGAGATGGCTATCGACACTCTTTCCCGCCAACGGAACGTCACGGAGACGCAGCACAGCGAAGCGCTCTCTCTAATCGCGTTTAATCGGGAATTACGTACGGCCTGTGCAATTGATTCCGTATTGATTCGTTGCGTTTCGGTAGTAAGCGCGCGCGTGTGAGATCGTGTGTAAGTGCTATGGAGAAGCAACTGCGAAGGATTCCAAGGGAAGGAGCAGCAGAGACTTGGTCGGTGCCGGGCAGTGCGACCGGGGAGAAGGGTAACCTATCATTTATTTGTTTATTTACTCGCGCGATACTAATCGTCCGCAACGCACTCGCGTCGCGTGTCTCGTCGATCGTTTACGTCACCGCTGTCCAAGATTTGTGGTTTTGAGCTTGTAATTAAAATATATCGATATTCATGTCTACACATCATAATTATTGTCTCATAGCGCGCGACTCGGTTTCAGAGACGACACTACATTGCAAATCCAAGTGTGTATTTTTGTATATAAAATTATGTAGTCATTTTTTACGCATTTATGTGCGTGTAATTTTTTTATATGCTTAAATGTGTAATTTAATATTGATACACGTCTAAACGTTTAACAAGTACAAAAATTACACGCATAAATTTAATTTAATGCATAAAAAATGCAAATTCGTAAAAAGTGACTACACGTTTAACACACTTGAATTCGCAGTGTATATAATAATTCTTTAAACCAAGCTTAGTTAATAAGAAGTCTGTAGCCAAAAGTTGAGAAGGATATATATTGTAATTACGGAGATCTTTGGTCACAACCAATCCACTTCGGTGAAACGCATTCTACCTCCGTTTTTGCCAACCAAAGGTTGGCAGCAGTCGGTCGTAAAAAGAGAAAATATATTTTTCTCAAAATTTACATAAAACCAATTCATATACTTAATGTATTGCATTTCTAGTTTAATTAAACGAAAACATGCATTATAGATTCCAAAGGCAGTGTTATGTTACGTAAGAGAAATATTTATACTTTCCAAAATATAGAATATAAATTATTTAACTTAAGTACTACGAGTAGTTAACTCGTAGATATTTTTATTAACAAAGAGTCATGAAGATGTTGAATATAAAGGAAAACAATAATTATGTCGAAAGTAAAGAATGATAATATAATATATAATTTCATTTGTACGTATATATATAATTTAATTTATTAATTGTTTTGAATTATTAACATTGCCAATTTAATACATTAATTATTCATTTATTTACTTTTTGTTAAATTTTATTGTCTCGCTAATGTATTATTAATAATAATAAAAAAAACGAGTTTAGGTACACTCTGACACTTTTGTCCTTTCCCAAGAGCTTAGTTTTTTTTCCACAGATTGATTGACTGAACGTGACTTAACGCTCTAGAGTAATTTAAACTCTACTTATCTACCAGTGCTTAAGAACTCTGTACTTGTACTTCATTTTTTCAAGTTTCTAAAATTCTGTGACGATATTTTTGTTTGCAAATGATGAATGTTTATCATTATTTTTAAAATCTAATGATGCAAACATAACAAAGTATTTACTTGAATAACACAAACAGCAATCCCTTTCTTATAACAAACTTTACTTTATAATAAAAAATTATCTCAGTCACGAAAGAATTAGAATATAAAACGTGTCAAGATGCAACATCTTTTATTCAGAGCATCGTGGAATGATACAATTCCGCGAGACGAGGAAAACTGTAAAAAAAAAAACTGCTACCGTCTTGATGATCAAGAGCCGTTCGTTGCTTGGCAGAGATTGGTAGCCTACCGATAAGCCGCAAACATATAGGAGGCAACGGAAGGAAAGCAACGTTGACACATGAATAATTGAACAACGTATTTAGCAAATAGCTACATCCTGGAAACCTCACCTCAGAGGGCTTTCTCCTCCTTTAGCCACCATGGTCGCGCTTTCCATGCACGGCGACCATCCCGAATGCACGACCGCATCATACGAGAGACACGTACGTAAACTCGCGCGTACGTGCTGCCCATGACTTAGATCCTGCATGTAGCACCGAGTTTTATTACCCGAGTGCAACCGACATAAGTCCTCCCTATTAGATGCGACAATGACGAATTAAGCGGAGCTTAAACTTTCGGACCCAAATATTTTTTTATTAATCGAGACATTCTTGAATTTTTCCGCATTTATTTTATTCGTGAATAATAAATCTACACAAATCCACATTATTATCCATAGATGTAAAATCTGGGTAAAGGGATCTCTTTATATTTGCAGAGATTTATTTGAAATTCGCAAATTGGCATTACAAGATACAAGACTTTTAAATCCTTAAACAAGGATTCTAGAACTTACGTTGAAATGTTTGTCGAGGGAAAGCGGAAGTCGCATTTTAATCGTGATCAGGAAGGAAAAGCGGTTTAAGGCTACTCCTCATTCAGGTAAAGTCAATAAAGATTGTTTGTCGAGTTAAACTGAGGCGGAATTAAAGCGCTGATTTTCCTTCGTATATTGTTCACATTGCTTTAATTTAAAAAATCTACAAAAAGATACCAAGTCGCACCCTTGTAAACACAATTATCACACAACTTTATGGAATTTAGGAATTCAGTATATAACAGAGCCAAAAGATAAACATAGATTCATATTGTACATGCATAAATTGATACAAGGCAGAGTATCACAAATAATATCTAGAAGAAAGGTTGATACTTAAGAGTATACATTTAGCTTTAGTCTTATTCGATCTGTCCACATACTTCTTAGCAAATCACTGTTTAATGTTAATAGGGCTAAATTTATACTCTTAGATATCAACTTTCCTTTCAGATATTATTTATGATACTCGGTCTTACCTTATCTTTTAGTTCTGTCATTATACTGAATATCTGTAAGATGTTACTCCTAATATTAGGTTGCTTCGATATGTGGACGATCGAAAAATAAAGGAGCTGGCTGGATTTGAACTCGAAATCCCTTGTTTCGACGACTACTAGAGTTCTCTCACCACTAGACCAAGACTCCACTGGTATTGTGATGTTTTCATTTCGCATATCAACACTTCTACTTAGGTCCTTATGTCTCGTATATTTGATAGCACAAAATTATAGTGTATCTTTAATCTCATTATACCAGGTCAACGATTATTGAGCGATAGCCTTTTTCTAACATTGCCAGTTGCAGATACATTTTAACTTGATTGACAAATGTTTTACTGCATTCAATGTACTCACTGTACATTGCGTTTTCAGATTATTTGTTTCGTTCGATTTGTCAGACAAAGCAACACATCTGACAAAAAATTTATAAAAGTTGAAGAAATAAGAAAATGACTTAATGAATTCATCGCAAAACGAACAGTCTTTCTTTCGAGCCGGAATCTATTAGCGAATACGATTGGACGCACTAGTGCGCACTGGTGCACATTAAAGCCGTCGTACAGAAATCGACAAAAGATGTGTGATATGTCACTATTACACGTAGGTTGAATTAGTATTTTTTTACGTGCACCAGTGCGCACTAGTGCACCCAATCAAATTTGCTATAAAACTTGCTTGAAAAGTAGAAGAAAGTTTTAAAAAATTATGAGGATTACTTTCATGATCGAATTATATTGAATACATTTTTATTTATTGAATTCGAAGAAGGTATATAAAATCACACAAGTAAATATGAGCAATAAAATCTAGCTATGATCGTAGGAGCGTAATATGAAGGCGTTCTTTGTTCAATTTGTATGTATTACATTAACGGTCGAATATCTCCAATTTTATTTATTGAATTATACTGTATACTTAATTAAGAAAATCAATTTCTTAATTTTAATAAATATATTTAATAACATTAGATTTATTTAATTTAAATGTTAAATAATTAAAGTATAAAGCTTATTCTCTTAATTACAGTAAACCATAGCAAACAAGCGACTTCTTTTTTTTGTTAAAAAATTTATTTAAATCAAATTCAGATTTAACATATTCCAATATAATGTTTGTTGAGTATTCTAAATCTAGTAAAGTTTTTAAAATGTGATATATTTGAATCCAAATCTTTTAGAATTATTAAAATGATATTTTAGTAAATATATTTTTAAATTCACGTTTCCAAAATACGAAATTATTACGAAAATAATAAATAAGTTACTTATAAGTACTTCTTAAAATGACTTATTACTTTTTGAGAAAATGTATATACTTGAATAAAATTTATATAAGTATCTCACCAAAACAAAAAGAGTTTTTTCTTTATAGCAGTATGCACTGTTTACATCATAAATAGACACTATATAACATAATTTTTAGAAATGTTGATTGTATTGTATAAAATAGTTTTTTTATAATTAATAAATGATTTACTAAATAGGAAAATTATGTTCTTCAAATAAATAAATACAATTCTAATTTTCAAATACAATCTCTAATTTTAAGAAAATACGTTCACAATTATATGCAAATACATGGTTTACTAAAGGAAATAAAGAGAAATAAAGGAAAATTTCTTTTTCTTCAGTATATTTTTTTAAGTGTGTTTCAATAACAAATACCGAATTTTATACAAAATAATGGCTTATTTATTTATACATCTAACATAAAATAATGACGTGAAAACTCTTTTAGCTAAAAATATTTATGTTCTCGATTAAATATGACGTTCGCAATCCCAAAAGAACCATCATATAAATTTTTCATTAAAAAATTTTCCGATAAACAACGTGTATAATTAATAATGCTGATATCTACTATATTGGAAAATTGTTTCCCAAAGAGACCAATGCCTCTTGCACAGCTACCTGCTTATGCAATAATGCATTTCGCGTAAACAGCATTAACTTGAGCTCACAATATACAGTGACGTTTTGGTGAGGAGACGCAATAAACTCCGAGAACATTTCCATTAGAATTATTACTGAATAGCATTAAATTTCATTACATAAGATAATTAAACTAACAGTGAAAACCAACAAAATTAATTTAAATGGTTTTCGTTATTCTTTCACAAAGTTATTTTAATTTTTCTTTTTAATCTGACATCTTTCAAAACGTTCTACAAACGATTTTTAAATTCGATTACATTAAATACATAGCGTCAAGCACACTTTGACAAAATGTTATCATATTTATAAGTTTATATAATCACGGCTTCTTTCAAATTATTCCTGTAGCATTTCCTTCTACGAGGTAAAGTTTCTGTGACGACAAAGGAAATTGAAAGCTCGTAGAAAAGTCCGGACATTCGGAATAATCGAAAACGTGCGATAATGAAGGAAGACATCGATGAGTCGTGACAATTTTTCAAAATTTTCTTGACCATACGGTTTTCAGCGGTATATAATCCACGATTGTTGGTGAGAAGGAATATATAGCGTGATATACAGCAGTATATAAGCTGTTTTTTTTAACATTGTTTCATCTTACAGTCTTTTTATTATCCGGATGCACTGCATCCCTCGCTCAAGTCGTACAACGTTATCAAGCAATAAAGAAGTGTTCGTAGTTCTAAATAAACAAAAAAAGAAAGAGAAAGAAAGGAAAAAGAAAGAGAGAAAAAGAATTTCGCCGCAGAAATTATGAAAGTTTCTGATAAGTCTGCTTGCTATATTTCTTTCACGTATAGCATCCACTCGTTCGTAAATATCAACGCTCTCTCATCTCGTGGTACTTTCTGAAACGTCACTGCACCGTATTGGTTATCGACGTTCCTTTCATGTTAAATCCGAAATAAATAGCGTGCCGCGAAGAGATAGTATACCGCGGGCAAGTACACTATCGCGGTTGCTCTCTGCGTATACATTTAAATCCTGCGCGACGGGAAACTGGCAGCTTCCGACGTGACCATATCCTATTAACGGAATAATCGTGTCCGCCGTTTCTGCCGTTCTGTGAATAACTGTGTAAATAAATGAGCAATCCGGTAAATTATCAATCCTCGCGTATATTTAGATAATGTTAGGCAGATAATGGCCAGCTTAATATTTTAAACCGGTATTACTGTCATAACATTTGAATTAAGCAGGAAACCGTTTGGTAATTTTATTACAAAAAGTTTATCTGTCGCTCTAAATTCTTCATCACTAAGCAATCTTTCTTCCAATCACATACACATTTCATTATATTATGTAGCTATAATACAATACTATTTTCTCATCGTAAAGTATATTAATATATATGATATTAATTGCTTTATAATTTTTACAAGTTTTACATGTTTACAGTTTATGTTTAGAAAATCTTACACCTTCACAAATCTTACACCGTTTAAGTAATCCGAGATGGACACTGAAAGCTAAAACACGTTGCAAAAGCGGCAAGATTAATGTACCTCGGCAAGTATAGGCGGTTTTTGTGGCTTTGAAGTCTGCCCAAGTACACTTCAGTATTCTAAAGGTGTGAAAATATATGTGTGAGATATACCACAGAGGATTCAGGCAAAGTAAATGCACGTGAATAAGAAACAGCCGATTGAGTATATAAAATAATTAATCAATCTTTTAATTATAAAATATGTAAAATGTACTTAGTAAAAATATGAAATGTTTAAAAACTTTAAATGTATATTGAAATAAAAATAGGTCAGAAAATATTTTCGTTTTGAATTCAAATTATACATCAAATAAATCAAAGGTTTGTTTATTCAAAAAGATATCAAAAAATTTACTTTTCGTTTCAAAATATTATTTATAAAAAATATTTTTCTCGAATGTATTAAATAACGTAAAACAAAATGCACTTTTTCGCTTCAATTAAAATTATCAACATACTTATGTTATCAAATAATTAATTATTTAATAAGTTAATTAATAATTGTCACGTAAAACTCACAATTGCAATTCAGTTTTGCACGTGTATTTTAATTTAATATTTATTAAAATTTACATTATTTCCCTATGTAAAATGAGTATGAAAATTCTGAATCGATTATTATACATTATGTAAAGTTCACCCTCTATTTATTCTAACAACCTAAATAATTTAACAAAATTCAACATTCTGATGATAAAATAAAATTACAGTTATGTCTAACAATCGAGTTCATTGCACATGTTTAATATTACGTGCACGAAAATAAAATAAATACTCTTTAGCTCAATGCAATAATGATAATGGCAATGCCTTATTTTTAATACGTTTCGATATCAGCTGGATAAGCGAACGTATAAACAATGCAACTCTGAACGCTAGTAAATGGATTTATGTTATCGACGGGAATTTGCCACACATAGTGTGTACACATCAATGCAAGTAGACGAGAAATGCAAACCAATAGTTCTGAGTCACAGATAAGTATTATATGATATGAAAGTATGATGACTTTGGCGAAGTATAAGACAGATATAGCAATGAAGAATTTCGATTTGTAAAGTATAGTAAATGATTAATACATTAATAAAAAATATACCAAGAAAAGAGAAAAGGAGATTCTTTTATATAAGTACATAAAATCTAGACTCTTAACACTAGAGAGTCTTAATCATGTTTTTCTCGTGTTATTACTCAGGATAAAAATTCACCTACATAATTAGAAAACAAAGAAATCTTTTTACACTTTCAAAAATTTTATATATGTTTTTTCTTACTTTATAGATTGCAAGATATTAGAATAACTGAACCATCATTATTTCAATATAAAAAAATTTATAAAATATTTTAAAATATGAAAATTTTAAGAAGAAAAATATAAACTGCATAAATCTTGGATTAGTACCTGAATAAAAATTCACCCATAGTAACATTCTAGAATTAAATAAAAATATAAAAATTCTAAATATATATTCGTAAATATATATTTTTTACATATTATATTACTCCAAATTGACCTTAATCTTCTTCAAATCTTTTTGAGGCTATAATTTTTATATTTTTTAATAATTTATTAAACAGCAAAACTTCGGCGGTTTTTAAAACAAAAATAAAAAGGTATATCTTACAATCCGGATATTTCGTACATCAATATTTCAATCCTTCACAAACGATACTTTCACGTTTTTTTTCCTTTTTTAAAGCTATATTCGTACGTACCGCAACGTGCTTCCGTAACATATCCTGAACTACGTATTCTGTTGTGTAAAATGCACGCGTATGTGATAGTGTTACACGCGTGATGCATCGACGCACGCATAGCGTAATTAACGTGCGTATTTCGTTGGACGAGAGCACGTCGAGCATCGAAAATACATGCGGCACCGCAGCGCCGGTTACTTCCGGCGCGCTTACCATTTGTTTTGCGAGCATCGGCGTATTTTTGATTTTGCGAACTGGCTCGGTCGATGTCGGCGCTGACGAGATATCGCGGCAAAGATTTATCGATCCACGTTTAATCCGCAATACCGCTACTGACAGCCTGAAAAAAATTCTGGCCGTAGAATCACTGCTAAAATTCTCGCGTCGCCTGCCTGGTTGATGGAAAACGATTTCTTTTTTTTTTCAAAATAATTTGACAATACGTTTCATGGAATCATAAAGGTTGTAAAAATATGCTGGAGATAACTGCGCAAGGCGCAGACAAGCGAAAACCATCATACTTCTGTACGCCGGCCTTTACCAAATCATTAACAAGTGCGTCAATGCATAAAATTTTTTAACCCGATTTAAATGCATTTTTCATTACGGCTGAGATAATTCAAATAATGTAATAAGTTTTCACAGCTAAAGCTTTTCTTGAATCGTTAATAATATATTTTAGAGACAGGAATATTCATTAAAATTTTTTAATAACAGTTTTTTATCTATATGAATTATTTCATTATATATTTAATAATAAAAGAATATTTGCAATAATCATTTCTTTATATTTATATAAGGTCTTTTGTAGAAAAATATATAATACTGCATGCAACAATGGAATTATTTTCCTTTAAATTGGACTTTATTCTTATTGTATAGTGGATTGAGCAACATGCGAACAAGATATTCGCATAAAAATCTATCCGAATCACTGCGTCCTTTCAATGTAGATGAGATATCGATTATTTTATCTTTTTTACGTCATAAACTCATTCGCATTCCGCACAGCAATCATCTCCGATTAAATTCCAATTATAAGTGGAATAAAGCATGAGATGCATCCAAAAAGTGATATGACCATGCATATATCAGACTACAGTATTAAAAACATTTAATGCGTTAAATAGATGATGAATGACGATATTTTATTTGGTAAAACCGTGAATCACATTGAAAATGCTATTACTTATCCGATCAACAGGATCAACAGGATAATAAAAATATTTACATAAAAATACGAAATTTTTAAATTTATTCTATTCAACTGATAGAATAAATGATCGCGTTTAAGAAGAAGCACATTTTAGATGAATATTCCACCTCGCGAGCGGACATGTTTTAAAAAAGAAGAGATATAAATCAAATAAACTACGCGCGAACTGTCGGTAAACCGCAAACGGTAATTAATGCGAAAAATTTCGCCGGCTGTATGCATCCAGAAATGTAGGCCGCCAGCAATGAATTGTGTGTGTGTATGTGTTCCGCTACTGGACGCGGAGGAAAAATAAATTTAACGAGAATCAGACATGTGCATGATTTAACGAACAGTAAATCCGGCTGAGTTCGTTATTATAGTTATGAGTATAATGTTGCGTATAAAAGTTTTATTAATTTTCGATCTTCACGTTTTGACATCAGTTTGGACGACGCTATCCAGTTTCGCTTCGGTTATTAGATACAATTTCAAGGTATTGTTATCTCTTTATGAGAGATCTATTTACATAAAAATGCAATTTTTTCAACATTCCACCTATATTTAAATAGTAGAGATATAAAGCTTTGAAGAATTATATGTCTGAACCATATACATTTTCATAAAAACAAAGAGTTACATTCTTGCTCTATGCAAGCTCAAATTTTGTTCGTGTAATTAAAAATAAGAGTGCAATTTATAATATATAAAATTAAAGACGTATCTCCATTTATTTATTTATCACGTATTGATACAAGCTAATGGCAACAAATTTAATCGATTCGGATTTACATTTATACTAGTGTTTCTGTTGCAGGCAGGCTTACACGGACTAACCGGACATATTGAGTTTAACGAAGGAAAGAGAAACAATTTCAAGTTGGATCTCTTAAAACTGAAAAAAGAAGAGCTCATTAAGGTCGGCGAATGGAAATCCGAGTCCGGTATTAACATCACGGATTTAAGCGCCTTTTACGAAACCACGACAACCAATATTACGCTTGTGGTGATGACGAGAGAGGTAATGTTACCTTGTATCCAATTTAATCACGTTTGCGACCCTCGTAGCGTTAAAATTAATCATTAAGCATATTACATGAGTGTGGATCACGTGGCGACATGAAAGCTGCTCTAAACATAACCGAGTAAGTTTGTTACGTCGCGTAGAGATGAAATGTCCACATTTAAATCACGTAACAACTTCACATGTATTTATAAATAAGTATAATCTAGCGAATTGTGAGTCGCGATTAAATTAATTGATGTTTTCATGTTAAATTGATTCTAAAATAATTGAGTATGATAAATGAGGGATATTAAAGGAATCTTAATTATTTCTATCTTTGACGACGTGTTGAATGCATGAAAATTTGTAATTTAATTAATTGTTATCTTATGTGTTCCTCACGAGACGTTTTCAAAAAATTCACAGGCGATTTCAAGTATAGAAAGTAGCGAAATCACAGATTGTCGTATCAGGAAAAAATCTTAGTTGATCGAGGAAACATTTTATCGGCATTATTGTGCATTTTCAGAAAAATGAAAAATTCATGGTAGCGTCGAGGAAAGGAAATGTTTGAGGGACAAGCGATCAGTCAGACAAGTACTATATATTCACATTGAACGTCGGCTTCTTTCTCACTCTTTTCCTTTGATATAGCCATCTCTCGCGGAAATAAGAATTTTTAAGGGTTTACTTCTATTCTACCCCTGTCACGATGAGCACAATTCCATCTATCAGTGGGATCCAATCTTCTATAGGAAAAACCTTACGTCATGGTAAAAGAAGACAAGAATTTGACTGGTAACGCGAGGTTCGAAGGCTTCTGCATCGATTTGCTCAAGTGTATCGCCGGCCAAGTCGGTTTCCAATACGCAATCAAATTGGTGCCCGATCACATGTACGGGGTATACGATCCTGAGACGAAGGAGTGGAATGGAATCGTGCGCGAGCTCATGGACAAGGTAAGACAGAATACATAGATCCTGTTTTCTTTCCTCACGATAATTTGTGATTTAATTCAATATTATAAGAAATTAAATAAACGGATTACAAGGCGATAAATAATGTGAGATGAATAATTATTAATTACGCTAATAAAGGTTTAATGATTAATTATATAATTAGACAATAAACTTCATTTTCCAAATTGTTGAGAATACTCTCAATAATAAAAATATTTGTTTATTAGTGAAAATACGAAAATGATTAATATTAACATTGTTTCTTTTACTGTGTGAAATTAATTTAGACCGCAAATGTGTTAATAATGAGTAATTTGTTAAAATTATGGATGCACAGTGTATTAGGAGAAATATCGAGGTAGGAGAGAATGAGTGCACGCGACCCAAGAGGTCGATTTTATATGCAAAGCAAAGTAAATTTCCGGGAGCGTGTCGCAATAAATCCATCCCGCGAGGAATTTCATTAAACCTGTAGTGAGATACAAGAATCACCTAGATTAACCATTTTTCCCATGGCCGAACGACGGTACTTGATATTTCAATTCATAGATCAGCTCGCAGATGTTGCTCCCTGTCATTTGAATTGTAAAATTGTGCAGTTATTAAAATTAAAGTTTGATATATGCGCTTCCGAGCGTCTTTCGAATTTAATCTGTGCCGCCGATCCATTATTGTCTGCATGATCGAGTAGGTGCACACGTAATGTTCGCATAATTTCCAAAACAAATTGAAGTTTAATTAATTGATACAATATTAAATTAGAACACGCAAAGTGCGATCAAATTAACAATGCATCAACATTTGAACAGTTGTACACGCTTCATTTTTAGTCAGAAAATATTTAAGTCAATAGAAATGATTTACATTTATTATTAGAGGTTTGCGAATAATTCTAATTCGAATCGAATCACCGTGGATTCAATTCGATTCGTTTTTGAATCTGCAAAGTCCGAATTGGAATAGTTCCAATAGAATTTCGAATCATCTATAAACCTTTTCTTTTTCTAGCTGAACTTCTTGCACGGTTTACCTGTCCTTTTTTCGTTAGAAAGAAAAAGAAGAACTAAGCAAGAAGTTCAAAAGAACAAAAAATTCGATACAAAACTAGTCTCGTTGGAGATAAAAACAAAACTATTAAAATATGCGATTGATTAGAATCATCGATGATTCGAAATTCTTGAACTATTCACATATAATATCTAACAAATATCTAAACATTTGTCTTACACTCTCACTTATATGAAACGTTACAAATTTTTATTCCAACCCAATATGAACAAGCTTCTATTTTTAATTCCATTTGATATGTGACTCTATTTGGATGTTAATAACGCCAGACGCAAGTTTGCAATCCACAAATTACACAAATATATTATTTATAAAATATTAATAAATATTAACTTCATATTAGGGTAAGGTTGTCGAAATCGCACCATTTTTGACATAATGGCTAATAAATAAGAAATTATGAGGAATATTTTTAATTTTCTTACGTCATAATAAAGTACATTTTTCCATTCATATTTATTTTTTTCAGAATTTTTGGTATTGTCATAAATTTTTAAATGACGATTTTCAAGAAGCCTTCAAATAGTGCGATTTAGGCAACCGATCGCCTAAATCGCACCACAGGTTAATATTATTCTTCCTTGAGGNGTTAATATTACTTTTTCAGAGGCAAAGCGATACTTTTTCTGCTAGATTCTTTCTTCTCGAACAGAAACGCGTTTGATAAACATAATTTTATTAATATTGGAGATAAATACCGTAAACTAAATATAATTTCCGTCAATGTCATCATTTCGATAATTTTTCAATAATATTGCAATAACATTGCTACATTATGACAATATTGTTACAATGTATACTCTGTAGAACTTGTAAAACTTTATTTATTTAATTTATAAATAAGAACACAAAGTTATTTGAACTTTGTTATTCTAATTTTAATAATATTGTAATCATTACAAATTATCAAAATTTAGATTATTTATTTTATCTTTTTTGTAATCAAGCTACGAAATGTGTTGAAAAATAGCAGCGGATTTACGATTTTTCTATAAATATTAATAACAAAATTTCTATTGTTCTTAACATGTTGAGTTCAATGAAAGATGATGATAATGTTATGTAGTTCCTAAATAATCCCACAAAGAGTGTATAAGTGCTGTGCTTAAATTTATACACGAGGTGGTACGATTTAGGAGCCGGTGCGATATCGGCAACCTTACCCTACTTCATATTATACATTTATTATTTAATAAACGTTAACGTAATAAAAATTCACTATTAATGTTTGCTTCAGAAAACGCATTTCTAAATACATCAAAATTTGGATCTTTTTGATTCTTTGATTATTACACTCGCACGCGTGTGTGTAATACTTTTCAAATTGTAACATTACTATTATATATATAATATATATAAAGTTACTAATACCATTATTTTCATCATTTTTCTGTTGTTTTAAGTTTGATTTTCTTTATTTTTATCTTGCTCTTTTTAAAAAATATCCATTAACAATTAAAATAGAAAATTTAAAAATAAAGGATCCCGATACTTTTCAACGTCAACAATTTTTCTTTGAATTTTTTTATTATAATTCTGACTCTTTTGGGTATATACATATATATTCAGAGGAAGGTAAATGTTGTCTTTTCGTTACCGGAGAGAAATAGTTCTCTATTCGCACTGTTTCCTCGCGATCGCATCTATGTAGTCAGCACTAGCAGGAAGAATATACATGCTCGTATACGTACGAATTTTCAACGAAAAACGGAAAACATTACCAGTAAACGTTAATTCGTCGGGAAGTGGAAATGTCGAAAAAGAGAATCTTTATTAGATTTCAAGTTTTTATCTCGTTTCATCGTTGAAACGAGATAAAAACACAGGATCGTGCTGTATAAAGAAACGATGGACGTAAGCGCATTTAAAAACGAAATCGTATGTTATTCGTAAAAAAGTCGTGCGCACAGTTGCTATGCAAAAATATTGTTAATGTAAGAATAAATCTGGATCGATTTTGTAGTTCTGAAAATACTGAAAATTTTCTGATCGTACACTTCAAGCACGTACATATACGCATGAAGTAATACATAAAAAAAATAAATAGTAAAATACTTAAAAATAAAAAATTAATTTGCAATATTTTAATAGTAAACGAACTAAATGGATATACCTGACACAAACGTCCAACCGTTTTTCAAAGCATATTATTTTTTATATGTAAGATTATTTGATACATATTGTATGTCTATAATTACTGCATATGCGATTCGTTGAATTGATTTCATCAAATACATATATAACATGTTTCTCTCTGTCCGAGATAATGCTTTGCTTTCATTGCTAGATAATTCAAGCATTACTGATAATGGGGTATACCATACGTACCGTAGTACATATACATAAATTAACGGGATTGTTAAAAGCTTTGACTATGACCAACTATATTGGTTTTGATACATAAATTACTTAGCCTTTTTTTTAATTATACCTGTATATTTTATTATTGCAACATTTTATTATGTAAAACATATATTGTATGCAGCAACAAAATTATATTTTTACATATTAAGCATTTTTAACGATTAAAAACTTTGATTATTTTATTTTGATGTTAACATTATTGCGAAAAGCTTACAATATTGCGCAATAAATAAGGAAAGAAAAATTTACAAAGAGAAAGAATAATTTAATATAATACTTTAGTTTTCTCAAGAACTAATATCATTAAAAAATGTATATGCATTGTGGGAAACCACAATTGCAGCTTGCTATTAAAAATTCGCGCAGCTCGCGTTAATTTGAAATACGATATGCAAAGAGACGAAAAAACTTCGCAAAATTCGCAACTCGTCTTCCCAGCCTACTCTTTGAATACTGAAGATCAGCAGTTTATAAAATATGCAAAGCAATCTGCCTCTTGTAAAAAGCAACGGCACCTTAACCTACCTGGAAACCTACGAAACCGTAGGCGGATATTCTAAAACGGAAGATGACATACAAATGCTGTTCTATAGTTCGCGATGCTCGTACGTTCATAAAAAATTCATCCACTATTTTCCAAGGTAAACGTGGAAGGAAGGTTGATCAATAATTTCTGCTCTCATTCACGATACATTTACATATTAAAAAACATATTTGCTTGAAGTAAATGTTCCGTGATGTCTTGATTATTTTTATCCGTTCAAGAAGAAACGTTCAACGAAACTAACTTTAATAATAGGTACCTGCTTTTTTAAATAAAAACTCTCTGTGCGATTATAATTTCAACTGTTTTCCATAATGTTATAAGCATCTCTGTTTTTATATAACTTTGACTTCAACTTTATCAAGGAAATTGAATTTTCTTAATATTCTTGGATACCGTAATTCTTTCAGAGAGCGGATCTAGCGGTTGCCTCCATGACGATTAATTATGCTAGGGAAAGCGTAATAGACTTCACAAAGCCGTTTATGAATCTCGGAATTGGAATCTTATTTAAGGTGAGTTAATACTGTGCATCAGCCGTCATTTATTTTAAATTGTATAATTTTATGAATTATACATTTTTTCATATTACTTAAATATAATGTACATTGCGTTTTAGTTCATATGAGTGACATAATAATTATTTATTTCATCCTTCCATCAAAGTATACGTGTTTATGTCTCTAATGTTAAATTCTTGATTATGTTTCAGTTTATGCATTGCATTAACATATATTAATAAAAGTGATTTTCGCTTTCATGAGCATGTCATTATAACTTACTGTATAATGAGAAACGTAAATAGAGGCTTTAATTATTCTATGATAATATCAATATGCATTTGCAAGACGCATTTGTATATAACTCAATGTGATTTAAATTTGTTTAATTAAATATGAGAAAGAAATTAATTTGTCAAATAACTTGCATTGCGCGTCCCGCGAATTCTCTTTCCTCAACGAAAAGGTTCGCATAAAGAGCCTTTGAATGCCCAGGATCGTCGTGAAAGTTGACTCGTGTCAGCCCGCAGCGTCGCGCCGCGCCGCATCGCGT
>QKQZ01003342.1:0-15773 GCA_003595255.1 Solenopsis fugax | reverse complement strand
TATTCTAATTTTATATAAACAATGATTTTCAAAATTAACTTTTATTTTAACTTAAGTTAATTTTATCTTAATGAAACTTTAACTTTAATTTTTTATTCATATAACTTTTAACGTAATTAAATTAATTTTATATGCCATCAACTCTAACTTAATTTAGTTAAAAAAATTTATTAACTTACTCAACCTTGCTTAATATTAATAAAAAGTAATTGTATGTCCATTTCTGATAATATATATTACATGAATATTATATGAGAAGTAAATAATATTTATTTACTTCAATATTTTAAATTATCGGGAATATTATAATTTTCAAATGTAAAAGTCAAAATAAAATAAGACGCCAATAAGATCCGATACAAGATTTTCGTGTGAATGTAATATTTTGTTATTAATAACAAAATTCATATGTTTCGACCCTATTTTGGATCATTCTCACAATCAGTGAAATCATAAAAATGACGCAAATTAACATAAAATAATTATTTAAAACAGAAATCCGCTAAAAATTGCGCGAAATTACTTGCTTTCGTGCTGTTCTCACAAGACCGTTGTTTGATTTAGCGGATTATCTGTAAAATCTTCTCATCGATTTTAATATGTGAGTTTTTACAAATTTTGTGTTATATATATTGTTTATTAATTTTGTCTTAGTTTATACAATTTCACATGACGTACGTCTATCTTTTACTTTTTTACTACATCAATTTGACGAAGCATTATCAATATATAGCCGACATTAATGAAATATTCCTATAATATTAAAATAATATTAAAAATAAAAATATTATATTGATTAATATTCTTGGAATATAATTTTAATTTTTAATAATATTTGTATAATATTTTAGGAATATTATAGCGCTTGTAAGGGACAAGTTCGGACATAAGTGATCAAAATTTATTTTAATTTTGTTTTTATCGAAGAAAAAAACAAAAAGTAATTTACTTCATTTTTGAAGAAAGAAGATATAGAGCAACAAAAAGTAAAATTATAACCCAGATAGCACAGAGAATTCAAAAAGAATTTTAAAAAAATTCAGGTTTGTCACCAATACTGATTGTGAGTTTATTTTGAGATGCAAAAAGAATTCTTTTTTTTAAAAAGAAAGAAAAAGTCATAAAAAGTCATAAAAAGAAATCTTTTTGAATTTCAAAATAAACTCAGAATTGATGACATAAACCTGAATTCTTTTTGAATTCTGTGTGCTATCTGGGAATGTATTTACGTGTATTATAATTAATATTGTAGATGTTATTATTATAATTATATTATTATTATTTGCTATATTTTATTATTATTATTATTTGTTAACGTTTTGTTCCATTTTTATCATTAGCATTCAGTCCACTGCAATCCATGCAGTGCACAGGTCGTATAGAAAACCGTTCCGATTTCTGTAAGCGCTTCATGCGCTTTATGCGCGCATTTATGAAACGGAACGATTTCGAAGCATTGCGCATGAGTAATGCAGTCTACGCGTTTCATGCGTGACTCGGAACGCACTCATAGTCGATTCGTGACTCGTGAGTTGTATTTAAAGTGGCGCTCTCTGAAAAAGTGTATCCGGCAAACGGAAATGGATTCATATATTTAAAATGGATAGAAATGGATTCAAAAAATCAAGAATTCGGCAATAACCACACGAATCCATTTTTATCCAATTAAAGTTTAAGAATTCTTTGAATTCATTTTAATTTATATGCATGAAGTAATATTGAAATTACAGGATTTCTATTTTTTTGAATCCAAAAAAGTTATGCGGGCCATAACCTATTTTAATTCATGAAAAGGGATTGAAATAAAGTGATCTTTATTTTTTCAATCTAAAAGGGGTTTTCGCGGATAATCCAATCCATTTTAATCTATGATATAGGATTGAAATGACTTAATTGTTGTCTTTTAATCCAAAATGTATTCAAATGACACGACAAAAATGCCGAAAATGCAAAAAAATGAAAAATTATTCGCATTATGCAGTTCCTCAGTGTATATTAGAAAATAAAAGTGCCTTATCATTTCATAAAGCACCAAGTGATAGAAATATGTTAAAAAAATGGTCAATAGCGTTAAAAATGCTAATGTTGATGCTTGACACGTTGACTGTGTGTAGTCAGCATTTCAGTGATAAAGATTATTTTTATAAAGGTAATTATTATTCTATTATTAGAGGAGAAGAGGTATTATGGTTACTGTCGACAATATGGCTACCCTTATTATCTCCGTTATTAGATGACGTATATATTCTAACAATTGCTTATGGAGTTACTCGTTTAGTAGCCCGCCGTTTTTTATAATAGTGATGCTAATATGTCAATACATATTAATAACTGATAATAATTGTTATAAGTCATTTTTACTTTTGAGCACTTCTAAACTTTTTCAAGGTACACTTTTAACCTTTAATTACACATACTTACTCATTATTCTTAAACTTGAGTGTATTATCACACGAATGTACAATACACTCGAGTGTTTTCTTGTTATTTAATTTTTTATTTAGCTGTACACATTTCGAGTTATACAAAGTTAAAACAATAACATGGAATTTTGTTATTATGGTTTTTTAAGCGAAATTTTTATATCGAAATATTTCTTCGATAAATTGATTGTTATTCTAGAAGGCGGTGTTTACATGAACATTAGAGACATTATTGTATGCTTGTTGTTTAATGTTAAGAGGGATAAAATGATATTTCTAATGAAATTTCTATGGTATTTCTAAAGTTTCTGAACGCAGGAAAATTCTAAATCAGGAAAATTAAAAATATATAATTTTACAACAAGTTACTGTGTTTGTTTTAAACTAAACTAATTTTTTAAAATTATTTTTATGGATAGCCATATTACAACCACTTTTCTTCTTCCATTTATGACTATCCATAACTTTTCTTCTCCACTTTTTCTTCTTCCGATTATGCAGTGCATTAGATTTTTATAAATCACGTCCTAAATAAATATTTCGTTATTTTGAGTCTAGATTCTGTTAAACAACACTTTGACAAATGTAATCGTTCAAGTTTTAATAGAAAATATTAATTATAAACAAAGTTATTTAATAAAATGAAAATGGGTGCCATATTATCCCTTTCTCCTCTATTAATTAAATAAAAAAATATAATAATAACAAATATGATAATTGTAGATCAATTTACTGTAATGAACAAATTGAAAAAAGGAGCAGTACTATCCAGAATCTTTCTATATGTTTGTTTATCTTACAAATGCGAGATCCAAACATAATTATTGGGAGAGCAGAGAGAGCTGCTAAAAGAGACAATGTAAGTATTAATATTATTATCTCAATATTTTTTAAGAGCCCTGAAAAAAATATACTATAGAATGCTAAATTAACTTCAGGCTGCAAACTCACATGAAGTAAAAAAAATCCGAGCATGATACTTCAGGACTTAAGGAACCAGAATTTCCCAATGACGAAGAAGATGATATCCTGATAATACCTGTTGAACCATCACAAATTGATTCTCATGATCATATTAACAATCATAAGCAGATAGATGATAAGGAAAATTGTATGGAAAATGAGGAAGAGAATCCGTGTACATATGGCATCGAAAATAATCATTCAAAAAATGCAACAGTGTTAGATAAGAGTATGAAAATCAATGAGGATACATTATTATATAAGAACTTAGAGAATTCAAAAATTTCAGACAAAAGTATCCAAGTCGAAGAGAATACGTTTACATTTAGACGCCAGAAATTCCTCAATATAATGAAAACTGAGAAAAAGTTGAATGCATTCACAAGTATAAAGTCATTTTCATTGTTAAAAAAATTAGAATAATGTTTACGTTCATTACAAGCTGAGTCTTCAAGAAAGAGACGAAGTCATAATGATTTTGCAGTAGTTGAATGCACTCTATTGACATTGGTGAAATTAAAGCTCAATTTATCCTACATTTGATTGGCTACATTATTTGAAACCTCTATAAACATTTGCAAAACTGTTTTTTATCTACTTTGCGTGAATTAAGTATCGTTATAAATTGCCATATACGGTGGCCTAATAAAGAAGAAATACTGGATAATATATCTAAATGTTTTAAAAGATATAAAAATACTAAAGTAATTATTGATTGCTTTGAAATTCCTATTCATAAGTCTAAATGTTTGAAGTGTCGATTATCTACTTAAACTATATTAAGGATACACATATGGTAGAGGAGAAGAGGGTAATATGGCCCATTTTCATTTTATTGAATAACTTTGTTTATAATTAACATTTTCTATTGAAACTTGAACGATTACATTTGTCAAAGTGTTGTTTGACAGATTCTAGACTCAAAGTAATGAAATATTCATTATTTAGGACGTGATTTATAAAAATCTAATGCACTGCATAATCGGTGGAAGAAAAAAGTGGTTGTAATATGGCTATCCATAAAAATAATTTTAAAAAATTACTTTAGTTTAAAAGAAACACAGTACCTTGTTACAAAATTAAATACATATTTTTAATTTTCTATTGTCCAGAATTTTCCTGATTTAGAATTTTCCTGCGTTTAGAAACTATAGAAATACCATTGGAAATTTCATTAAAAATATTATTTTATCCTTGTTTAACATTAAATAACAAGCATAAAATGATGTCTCTAATGTTTCTAAACACCGCTCTCTAGAATGACAATCAATTTATCGAAGAAATATTTCGATATAAAAATTTCGTTGAAAAAATCATATTAACAAAACTCCATGTTATTGTTTTAACTTTGTATAACTGGAAATGTGTATAGCCGAATAAAAAGTTAAATAACAAAAAAACACTCTAATGTATGTATGTACATTCGTGTGATAATACATTCTAGTTTAAGAATAATGAGGAAGTATGTGTAACTAAAGGTTAAAAGTATACCTTGAAAAAGTTTAGAAGTGCTCAAAAGTAAAAATGCTTTATAATTGTCATTTATTATGTATTGGTATATTAGCATCATTAAAAAACGATGGGCTACTAAACGAATATCTCTATGAACAATTGTTAGAATACGTTACCTAATAAAGGAGATAATAGGGGTAGGTAGTCATATTGTCGATAGTAGCCATAATACCCTCTTCTCCTCTAAAGATTATGATAGATGTAACTCCATCTAGACTAATATCCTTTCATCGGCAAAAAATGCACATTTCGGCCGATTTTCAACTAGCGCTGTTCCCCTTAATTCTCATCAATCTGCACAGTCCAAATATCAATCTATATTTAAATTGCATAAAAAGTACTGCAGTGACAAGAGGAAAGCTTTAAGCTAAAAATCGGCTAAAATGTGCTCTTTTTTTCTAAAATGGAATATCATATTTTTGATACCAAAATCTAATAGCTGGTGTCAAAATCTTTTTAAAACACTATAATGAAGTTATTTTTTATTAAGTTTTTTCCGAATTATGAAAGTTACATTATACTGTAACTTTGGCCACTCAAGGTCAAATTAATAGGATCAGTAAATGGATATTTTTAAACCCTACAACTTTTGTTTGAAACATCCTTGAAAAAAAGAACTGTTAAGTGTTCAATAAACTGATTACTATATCAGTAACTGATGATATTTCATCAGTTAACTGAATAGTAATCATCAGTTATTGATATAGTAATCAGTTTATTGAAACACTTTATCAGTTCTTTTTTTTATGGGCATTTCTTTCAGAAATGTTTAGTTTTCGAAATATAGGGGTCCCGGTATTTTCCAAACATTATGTATAGGGGAGATAGAGGGGCAATTCGTTAGGGGGNGGGGGGGGGGGTAATTCGTAAAAATGGAAATATCTTTGTATAAATAGGGGAAGGTGGGTTAAGACAGGGCAGTTAAGCTTTAAGAATGAATAAAAGCTAGGTTTTCATATATAATTAACGAGTCATTTTTATTTTTATAATAATCTTTGGATATTTGTCTTACATAATAATTATCATTAAAATAAAATTTTTAAGTATTATAGAATGTATTTAATAAAAACCAAAAAGAGGCATTTCTCCCCGTCTTGCCCGTCGGGTCGGTTAAGATAGGGTATTCCCCTGTCTTTTTTCCAGTGATTTATACACCTTACTTGATTTTATTGCTCTGCAGATTATGATTTAGACTCTCGGAAGTTTTTCTTCCGTCAACCGGTGAATTATGCAATAACAATAGTGGCGAGGTTAATAGACGTAAGTCGATACACTCTTACCTTACAGCCCATTAAATTTTGTCTCAGCAACACATACATTCATAAGAGAATTACTCAAATTTAATACTATTGTCACGCATAAAAAAATTATTTAAAGTTATAAGGAAATCGCAAAAAAGTATAAATTATAATTTATCTCAATAATGCAGCTGTCTACTTCGCTGACTCGTAGGTAAGTTTCAATGACTGAAGAGCCCTAGCTAACACATACAGTTCGTTTGTGATTTCTGCATTCGAATCGTGCGATACAGGGGATACCCCGTCTTCCCTCCCTTCCCTTTCTTGCCCCACCTTCCCCTATATGTTAAAAATTTACTTTAAATACTGTAAACGTCCTAATGTAATGACGTTGTTAATAAAGTTTCGCTGGCGACAGCGTCATATTGAAGTCGTGGCAGTAAAAAATGTCCCAGATAGACAAATGTCGGCAATATGTCTGCATATTGACGAAATTTACAGATTGAAAATGCTTGCATAAATACGCTAACATGCGTCCTCATATAAAATAAATGTAATCAGCATATAAAAGATGTCTTCTGATGCTGCAAAAATTGCGACAATATGCTACTTATTTTATTAGAAATTTTATATAATTGCAGTTATACGTTTGTAGTAAAATGGCAACATATTGCTATATTGTGAAATATATAAATTGTATAATAGCAATATGACAACATAATCGCAACATTTAATTAACTGTAATTTTATGCTGTCATAATGGCATCATAAAATGTTTGCATTCTATGTCCAGCACGCTTGTCTATCTGGGGTTTTGTGACAATTGAAGTAATTTCTGACAGTCAGCATTTTTTCAAAATTTAAATAAGATTCTTTTTGAAAACTTTGAATGTATCGTGTCCAGTTGAATGTATTTGAAACATTTCGTGTTTACTTTTTGCTGTGTGATTCTCTGGTCTATTTTTGTAGACCATACGCAATAATGCGCAAAGTTGACGCCAGGGCGATTCGAAACACCGAACGTCGAATCATCGTTCGAACAATTTTTTTTGNAGGGCGATTCGAAACACCGAACGTCGAATCGTCGTTTGAACAATTTTTTCTTTTATATTCGCGTTCTATGTACCAAAATACATAACTTAATACTCAACAGGTGTAATTACACGAAATACGAATAGTCCCTGACTTGTTCCGAAAACTCTGAAGCAATAAAATTCTCTATTGTGTTTATTTTTTTTATTGTGTGCAACTTTTCTTAATAATACTATATATCCTTTTCTGAATAAAACAGAGTTTTAATAACAGCTTTTTTACATTTTTTATCTTAAAACACAAATTTCAGAATATTCCTGGACTGATTACGAATTACCTCGGGCTTGGGGTTATTCGAAATACTTGGCACTGGTCGACATTTTTATATGTAGTTCAAAGCAAGTACATTTCCGTGTTTTATCTTTAACGGCATTGTGAAGGGGAAGGTTCAATCTTTCAAACCGTCCAACTTTTTTTTTTTTAAATGAATACACCCAGTGAAAACTACATAGTCAAACTGACGTCAATATGATGTCAAAACCGTCATTCTCGTCACGGCGTCATGGAAGTAATTTAATATGACGAAAAATTGACACCATGTATATTGATGTTATATACGATGATATATCATAGAAAAAGATGGAAGTAAATGTTTATATGATAATTTTAATGTTATGTTGAAAAATTCAATCTGTCATGATGACATCAAAATGATATCATTATGATGAGATTATTTTGCCTACTCGATTATTTTTATGAAAAAGATTTCCGTGGCATTGTTTTATAGTGTATTGTTATTTTTTAATGTTTTGACATTTAGGAAAGATTGTGCTTTATCTTCATTATATACAGGGAGTCTCATTTTAATGTATTTCTAAAAAAAACTTTTATTTTTGATTTTAGAAAAAATGCTTTAAGCAAAAGTTGTTTAGTGTAAACGAGGATATTTTGATCATATTGTTTTTTTCTACGTGAAGGTGCCAAAAAAATTATCTCTACTTTTTAAAATAGAATTATGATTTTTTTGTAATATATATGGTATAATTCCTTTAGTCAATCTACATATAAAAGTATTAAGGTTGAATTATCGAAAATCAACCTTAATGAATTTAATAACCAAATAATTTCAGCTCATGGATTTAACATTTTTCACACATTCTCATAAAGTATATATTTCTTTTCATTAAATGATTGCCGATCACTTCCACAACATTTAATAAAACACTTGTGCAATGAAATTAAGCTGATTGATACAGTACTTCTGGAAATAAATAAAAAGTTGGATTTAATACTGATTAATCAGGCAATCATCATCCGGTCTGTCAATCCTGATTATACTAAGTGTATGATATCTTCAAATATTCCATCTATACCATTAAAGACAAAGGAAGATTTTTAAAGAATGGAAACGTTTTTGGCGGCTAATCGTATTAATTATGAAGCTGTGATAAGTCTTGTAATGTTTATTAATATAATATCGTATTGGTGTATATAAAATGTATTTGGCTTGAAAATATTGGTATCACTTTCAGGACTATATTACTTTAATAGCATAATCTTATGTACAATAAAAAATTTACATTTATTTTTATTTTTCTAAATGATGGCGTTATTTTTTTTAGATGATAGTAACAAAGTGGACAAATTCCTCTCATAAAACTGTGATATAAAAGTAGAGATTTTAATGAGTTGGTGATGATGATGTTATTCATCTGACATGCATCTTGTCAAATCTTACACTCGCCTGGACAGAGGTCTACTTGGAAGGTTATTTTTATTGAAGATCTCCTCCATTTAAAAATAAGGAGCGAGTGCTTTAATTAATTGTCGGAGTGAGTTTACCAATGTTCTGTACTGTTACCATAATTCTACACTTGTGTTTTTAAAAATTTTAAAGAATAAACATCGGACAAAATTTTTTGTAGAGAAAGATTCTCAAAGTTTAATTAGAAACACGTCTTTAAAAGATACGGGATGGTTATATTTTATTAACACGAGTAATGCCGATGTTTTGATTTCTCTAGAAATTTGCGTTCGTATCTGTAATTATATTTACAATTATGCTTAATATGAAAAAATCTAAATTGATAACATGTTGATAATATTGATAGAAAATCAATAATTTATCGTCGGAAAGCTTTTATTATAAGTTAATGATTAAAATTTACAAATTTATAATTTTTTTTACGAATAGTTAGAACATGAAAACTTAAGTTTTTCATAACACTTTCATTGTGATTATTATGATTTCTCGAGCAATGCTCAGCGCTTTACGTTTTGTTTAAGTAATACCGATAGTTTGCGTATGAAAAACTCAAGTTTTTTATAATACTTGCGATTACTATGATTTCTTAAATAATGCTCTGCGCTTCGCATTTTGTTCTAATAATGTCGATAGTTTTCGTATAAAGAAATTTAAGTTATTTTGTATTTTTTAACATTCTCTATGATTACTGTGATCTCTAATTTTGCGTTTTGTACAAACGGTTAAACAATCTATATTTTACTATTCGAATATAGATGTTACATATACAGGATGATCGTTAACTACTTCGAAAGAGGTGATTTCTCACATTAATTCAAGATGCGAAACTTTAACCACATGTTCAAAATGAATTAATTTCAAAGATACAGTGTGACAAAATTAAAGAAGAAATTACGACTTTTCCTAAAATTTCAAAAACTCAAATTATTTTCATGTCTTTTTAACGTACACAAAATTTCAACAAAATAACTTAAGTGATTTTCAAAATATTTGAAAATAAAATATTTCCTATAGTTTTGACACTCTGTATTTTTGAAACTTACATTAGTCAAATCTAATCAAACTTTCATATCATATAATCATTTCAAACATATCGTTAAACAAAGTCTTCGTCTCGAATCAGTGGAGTGTAAGGAATCATACATCCCTTAAAGTCTTATAGTACTTAACCAACCTTTATAATACGTATTATTACTTGTACTGTACTCTACATATGTATGTCTAGTATATGTTTATAAACTTAGTACTTATATATTATACATATATTCTTATATATTTTTTAAATACTCGATTAATAAGTCATACAATATTTTTGTCATTATTTTATCTGTACTTCTTTGCAATGTGTATACCGAAAAAATAAATTTATCTCTCTTGTAAAAAAATAATTCAAGAATAATGTATAGATTTCTATCCATATGTAGATTAATTTTGATATTGGTTTAACGTACTTATAACCTTTTTATAATGAAAAGAATTAGAAAAAGATAAAAAGTAATTAAACCAAAATAACTGTTAATCTACATTAATAGCAATGGGCATTAATTTTGCATTTATTTTCATGTGGGATAAATTATTTAATATGGCATCATTTTGACTGCATTTACATGTCATATTAAATAATTTACCTTACATGAATATAAATACAAAATTAATGCCCATTTCTACTAATGTAGATTCACATTAATCTCGTTTTAATTATTGATGTCAAAATGACGTTAAAATGACGTTAAAATGACGTCAAGATCACCGTCATGGTATGGGACGTTTTGCAGTCATGAAGATGTCATTTTGCCATCATTTTGATCACTCATTTTACCATCAATATACTGATCAATTTGATGGCATCTTGATGTCATTTTGACTAATCAGTTTTCACTGGGCAGGACTCAGGAGACGCAAAAGAAAAAAACCGTAAGGAATTGCCCCGTCTCCTCTACGTACATCCATGCGCGCGCGAGTAAAGGGTGGGATAAGAAACAATAAAGATAAAAAGAAGATAAGAAGATGTCATGTATTCTCGAGTTTTTGTTCAGATTTCGACAAAACTTTGCTACTTTGAATGCGATTTTCAGTACATACATACATATACATATCTGTCCATTTTTAAATAAATGTTTGCAAATTATTCAGCACATCAAAATATAAGAAAACATGCATAAGAAAGGTTCCATCATATAGACAAAAATTAAATTATTTTATCAATCGTTCTTTATGTAGTTTCGCTTGATCGCAATTCTAACGCTGTCTAATGGTATATAGGTGGAACCAGGTAACCGTCACCTGGCACAGGTAGGAGCCGATAAGTTAGGACAAGGTCTTACCGCTCCACGGTCGGATTACCGATGGCGGTGTGCTAGATTTGAAAGAGGAACGTTCAAAGGAGCAACCGCCGAGGTTATTCGACAGCGAATAAACATGGTCACGCGACTCCGCCACTCGATATAGAGCACAGTCCACGCGCGTCGCCTGGTCACGCTTCTTATTGTGCAAATAATTGAAACACTAATCCCCTTTGCCCTCGCGTTGACAGTCAGAACGTGTCACGACGACCCGGTGCTATTTAGGAGTGTGTGCTCGAGGGGATGCGTCCTCGGAACGGGATAAGCGCCGCAAAAATGGAAGCGCAAATCGCAACTCGCACTTACCCCGCGGCAGTACACGTGACTCCAATACACTTTCGCTTTAAACTCTCATTCACGATAATCTCGTATATTTGCTAGCGAAGATACTTTAGATTGCGTTGCAGTTGAAAAAACGAAGATTACATGAGCCTAAAAATGGAGGATTAAAGGATTGATGCATGACAGGCAGGAAATCGTGGGTTTTAGAAATTGAAAATATAAGAGAATTACGAAATATCGGATAGAGAACATAAAACAGAATATAAATTTCATTTTCTGAAAAAATTCATAAATAAAAAATTTATTTATTTAACTTAAAATGATTCAGAATCCCAAATATTCAAGGTACTTCAGATATCTGCATACAACAAATTTTGCGCGGATTATTGAAGGTAAATTGATTTTAGATTTTATTTTAAAATAAAAAACATACAGAATAAAAATGAATAGAAGGTTGTCGATATCGACATACCACTTTGTTTTCGGATTGAATTTCTTAAACAAAATGGTGCGTGAAATTATTTAATGTATTTAAAACTTGAAAATATATACATCAATATCACAAACTTGTAAAGACAATATTTATCGACTTAAAAATTAAAGCCTGATGAGAGAGTCCTCCTCCACAATATCAAATTAATAAATCCAGATAGTTGAATGCTGTTTTTATCTTTGTGAACGTCAAGTTAAAGTAATCCATTGTTAAAATTGCTATTGTGAAAAAGAAGTCGAGCTTCTAAGTATGGTGATGTAAGACACATTTATGTATATTTTCAAGTTTTAAATATATTAGGTAATTTTACGCACCAAGAAATGGCTTTTATAAAGTAATTTAATTCGTCATTGATTTACTTACATCGTCTTATACATTGTCTAAATTAATTTTTAAATTAAAACTTTGGAAACATAAATGCAAAGTAGAAAATATCTTCTATCAGATGATATAGTAATTTTCATAATATTGTTTCAAAGTTTGTAATAATCGTTTTTCGCAAGATAAGCAAAAATAAGTGTTTAATAAAATAAATTTCAAAACCGACATATAAAATAATAATGCTTTATTTTTCTTTTCTTCAGCTTTTACGAATTAAACTTATAAAGTTATTTACAAATTAACTTTATGACCCGTATTTTGTATTCTATAATATTGCATCTGAAATAAATGGCTATAATATAAATTGTATAAAAAAACTCAATATTTGTTTGAATTTCGACTTATTTTCGAGTTGTCTTAAACAATTTGACATGAATGATAGGTAGCCACTTTCGTTACTATTTTGTTTATTTTTACTGTTGTAACTCTGTCTACAACGTAAAATCTTGATTCGAGATCGAAATGAATAAATCAATATAATACTTTTGATACAATATTGAAATGATTTATCGATTTAACATCGCTTTGAAGTCGATTTGACAATTAAGCCATTAAGTCTGTTCTTTTAATTGAACTTTTTGTATGGTTAATCTTTTTTCTTTTTCCAAAAAGAAAGAAAAAGAAAAAAAAATCGTACACGAAATTCAGTCTTAGAGTATGAGAAAGAATAAATTTTAATTTAAATTTTAATATAGGAGTTGCAAGGTAAGAAGAGGGAGAAACGACCGAAATTATTCGCCGATTCAAAAACGAATTAATGTTGAATCGAAATAAATCTAATAATCTCGATATTGATTCTCAATGTTGGCAAATTATTTCTTACTGGAAAGAATTATAAAAATTAATGGATTTCTGGAGATATGCTGTAAGTCTTGTCAAGTTTCACAATCCCTGTCAAATTCGTATGATTTTGATGCCAAAAATTGCTCAAAATCGAGCTGTTTTTGATGTAGAAAATTTCTCGAAACCGAGTCCATCTGAATCTCGAATCGATATTAGATTTCAATCTCTTTTCTATGATCAGATTTCGATATCGTTTTGATTTTTTATTTCTTACTGGGTAATAAAGTTCAATATTCTTACACTATAGTGGAATTGGTCGATGGGCTTACGTAAAGTTAAAATTCATTTGACAATACTGTAGGATGTCTCACGAGTAGTTGCTGAAACTAAACGCGTACATTCTCCCTCCACTTAGGTAGATGTTCTATTGTCTGTAATTTTTTGTACCTAGAATTTCGCAATTTTATTCTAATCGTCTTTGAAACAAAAAATACGTTAAAAAATTATTAACCTCACGACGAAAGAAAAGGTTAATCTTATATAGAACTTCTTTTCTAGAAGATAAGTGTGTGTGTGTGTGTACGTTAATGCATATAAAGCAATTTCATACCAAAATTCGTAGCAAATACGGAACGCATAAAGTTGCAAGTCAGAACACTTTAAACAGGTTAGAAAAATTTATTTAATTATATTTATGTAGTCTATTCTTATAATACAATTTTGATCTATCTTTAATCTATTAAATTAATTTTATTAATTTGTTTAGTTTCTGAGAAATAAAAAGGTGTCGCTTTAGGAAACTTATGTCGATATAGATGATTTCCTTTAATAAATTCCTCACACACACACACACATACGTACATACTTTTAAATACAATCCTTCATGATTAAAGATCGTGATTTCCCTTTGACGCATGCTCATGCATGTTCTATGGTTAACTATCTTAGCAAAAGTACTTTTGGAGCTTTATTTTCCGAAAAGTGGTGATATACAGGGTTGATTTAGCTCCCAAGCTTAATTTAAGGTATTGTCTAGGGGCGGTAAATTTAGAGGGGCGGCATTTTTTAAAACTATTTGTTTTTTAAACTTATCTTATTGGTGCTAGAGAACATCGTATTTTTAACATTTTAACATTTATAATTATAATTAATCCTTGCGATCTTTTACATAAAATAATATAAGAATACAGAATATAAAATTCAATTAATTTAAGTTACACTTGAGACTTGAATAAGGGCAGTAAAGATTTAATAGAGATGTCTAGGGACGGCATGAGTTCTAATCCAACCCTGGTCATCGATTAAAAATCTGATATTGTTCTGGATTTGAACCTGGATCTTTGGCACAGAGAGCAAACGCGCAATTCTTATATGTCACAAATTCCTAAATATCTTAAAATTTATAAAAGATTGGATGAATTTTACACATTTGAAAATAAAATCAGTACAGCTTCAAATTTTAAGCATCTAGTGTCAGATTTTGTTGAAATTTGTTTCTTTCACTTTCTTTAAATCTTAAATATTTAATATTTAACGCTTCTGCAGTTTGAAGAATTTAATGGTAGAGATCGCTGATATCGTATACAAAGCGACTACAAGCCGATACGATTCTTAATTTCACGAGGCAAACAATGCAAGGCAAATACGGAGGAAACGTCTCCTGGTAAGCACTCTGAATGACCACCTACAGGGGATATAACGAGCGGGAAATTAGTGGTGCGTGAGGGTACCAAAAGGATGTACCACCTGTGCGCACCTACCTTCATGACAAGGGAGGGAGGAGTATCCACTCAACGGCAAGATAAAGTAAGAGAGAGAAGGAAAGCCCGGTATATCCTTCGTCCTTTGCGACTCGTTACTCCTCCCACTCTGTTATTCCACGAACGAAGAAGGATCTTGCGTCGCGACCCGGTACAAAGGTAGTCGACGGAGATATTCAACCAACGTAGATCCTCGATAAAACATTGAATGCCGCGTCCATTCAAAGCCTATCCCTCCTGCCCCTCTTCAGCAGAGCCGATCCTGTGTCCCGCTCTTGCAGACTCCTTGGGACTCACGCCCACAAAACGAAGTGGAAATGTCTTCGCATCTCTCTATCCGAACGGATCTCCGGCCTAGCGACCTGGCTTGAGATCCGATCTAACGGCTGCTGCCTAGTAGAAAGACGAGTGAATGTCGAATGATGGTTCTTCAGGTCACTAATAGTGACAATGGCGTCGAACAAAGTCTCTAACTTATATATGGAAAATTTACATTAAAATTGTACCATTTTAAACAATGTGTCATTCATGTTTAATCTAACTGAACAAAAGCTTCTACGTAGCTGTTTGTAAACTTACTCTGCGTTATTGTTTATTTTTATAATTTTTTGTTATATATTATTTTTAAATGCAAATTTAATAGATTTTGTAAAAAGTCCTATATATTCCTACTTAAAAAAAATCTTAATAATGATATATTATTATGAACAATTATAATATAATATTTATAATAGGAGAGACCAGGGCTATTCGTTGCAGTTTTTTTTCTTTTGCGTTTCCCGAGTCCTGTATTCATTTA
>QKQZ01003338.1:0-29689 GCA_003595255.1 Solenopsis fugax | reverse complement strand
TATTATATATAATTATATATATTTTAATACATATGAATATATTTGATACATAATTATATATAATTATGTATAATTATATGTATATAAAATTTTTTCCCGGGTTATAACCCTGTACTGGTCTTTTCAGAAAATTTTTTAATTTTGGCTAATTTTTTTAAGCTTTAAGTATGCTCAATAATAATTGAATAAGGTGAACATTACTTTTTTTTAAATTTTGTTCAACTAAAATTTATACAAAATTAAAAAATGATATCAATCCTAATGATCTTTTAATGTATAAATCGTAGTGCATTACACGATGCGCTGGATAATACGGCGTAAATAAACTTTTTTAAAATACAATAATTTCATTATGCGGTGAAAATATTATTAAATCTGCCATACAAATAGATAATGATAAATGAGATGTTCAGCTTTAATTTTATTTTTTCTTTTATTACGTTTAAAACATTTTTTGTAATAAATATTTTATTTTTCCTAAGGTGCACCGCATTTTTCTATTCACCCCAAATAATAAAAAATTTTGGTTGTAAATACCCAAATTTTGTTCTTGCAAAGAATAGAATTAAATCAGCAGCAAAGAACAATACAATAAATAATTTGGCTTATAATGATTTATGCAGCGTAAATGACTATATTTTGTTACAGCTTTTTGTTATAGTTTTAGATAAATAACTTTTAAACTTAAATGAATCCAAATAAATTTTTGCATAAAAATTTATATTTATAAAGTTTTATTAGTAGTACATTAAAAAAATTTGATTTAAATTGTAATCTATTTTTTAATCTTTGCAAATAAGCATTACTAAACGCGATTTTACATAGAGAAAAGTCACCAATACAGTATATCATTTTGCTTTTATGATAAATAATGTTTCTTAAACAAACGTTAAAAATGAAAAACATGAATACTAAAGTGTCTTCTATCAAATGTAATACCAGTGTTTATAATACTTAAAACAAAAACACAAAAGATTCTAAGATTTAAAAATAATTTAACAAAGAGAACCGGAGTCAGGGGCGAATACATGGGAGCTGATAAATAATTAAGCGTATATATTTATAAAAAATAACAAATACATATTATGTATATATGAAAATTACATAAAGAGATTATATTTTCGAGCTATCTTTAGATTCATTTAATAAAATTGGTTGAGACATTTTAAATGATGTACATCCACAGTACGTCATCAAAATAGAGTCGACAGAGTGTCACTCCCACAGGTTGGAAAGCCATGTGAGAATATATTAAAAAATTGAATATTTTGACCCTATAGAACTTAACATTGTACCACAAAAAATAATAATAAACGTAGAATTTTATTATACTATAAAAAACTGATTCGCAGTTTAAAAGAACAGTTAGTGTACAAATAAAAGTTGAATATTAATAATGGTAAAAAAAAGAAAAAAACGTTTTTATTTGATTATTAAGATGAACATTCTGATCAGAAATTAGATTTCATGCGGTACCAGTAATTAAGATATTGTTCTTATAACTCGATCAATTTTATTATGTGGATCTAAAGATGGCTCTAAATAGAGTCGAAACATGTAATTTTAGTACATAATATACTTATAGACTTTTATACATATGACAATTATTATATCAGTGCACAGATATCCTTGCCAAACTTCTTTTGAAGTATTGTTTCATATTTCATAATAATTAATGTTTTTGCAACATAACACAAAAAGAGCGTCTGAAAAATTTGAATGCCCCTAAACTGGCACAGTAGAATGGTAGAATTCACACGGCCCCGTACAAGTTTTTGGGGCCGTGTCTGTCTATATCTTATCAGTGTATACGTGGATTTGTTGTATCCGATGCTATTTTTTCTACTTAAAAGTGTTAGAGAATATATGAAAAGAATCATAAAATATTTGCCAATATTGTAGTCGAAGATTTCATAATTATTGTCTATTCTCACGAAATGTATCGACTGATTTCCATTGCTTTAGATTTTATGTTTTAAATTACACTACAAGAAAAATATAATGAAATTATAAAAGAGAAAAATATTAACAAAACGGTGTTCGATATAATAGCTACAAACATGTAAAATGATACAATATTATTAATAATATATTTATTATTGTTTGAAATATGCAATTCGCAAAAGAAAGTCGTGTAAACGTACTTTTCCTTGCTTTTTAAAAATTCGTTTTTAACAGATTTTATATAGAAAAAATCATAACTATATAAACTATGGATTCCTTAATATTATTATTTATAGTTATTGTTTTGTTATATTTCCAGATCATCCGAATGTCAAGTGTTACTTCGGTCACGGTGGACTTCTCGGTCTCTCAGAAGCGGTATATGTGGGTCTACCGATGGTCTTGATGCCGATGTACGGCGATCAGTTTCATAATTCTTTTGCTGTGGCAAACAGAGGTGCCGCGACAGTACTTTCGTACAATGATTTAACTGAACAATCATTGAGACGCGCTCTGGATGAAGTTTTCAATAATACAAGGTACAACTTTTTTCTTTATATTTTAATCCTAAAATAAGAAATCCGTTTTATACCTTTCTTCAATAGATTTTTATTTCTTTGAAAAAAATATCTGTGCGAGATTCTTCAAAGAGAAAATGTTAAAATCGCGATTCTTTTCACTAAGTTTTTTTTATCAGTGACAGTGAGTTGAAAATAAAATACACGGATTAATAAATTGAAATATAGACGAAGGATGACGATCGTGGAATATATCTGGGGTAGTGGAATATCATCTATTTAGACATTTTAAGATGGTTACTGGTAATTAATGTTCGTTGTATTTTTATAAAAGCTGAATTTCAGTTTTGCAAGTAGACATTTTTACAGGTATATACTCTCTACGTAATTTTGAGAAGTATGTTACATATTATTTTTTTAACTTTAGTCTAACTTAAGGCCTTGAATGTGAATTTCAAATAACATTATTGAATTTAATGTGCGTAATAATGTGTGCATAAATTCGGCAAAAAAGTCATGCTATAATGTGGACTGTGGTTGTGGAATATAGTCGTCCGCCATGTGCATCTTTCTCACGATTTTACAATCTCATTGTTGTACAATGTTTATTAGAAGCAAAGAAATTATTTTAAAAAGTTTCAAGTTTTATTAAAAAACTTTTTAAGCAAAAAATATTAAATAAAATTTTTTAACAAAATATTTTACGTAATGTTCGTGAAACCTTGTTTTGTGATATTTATTTGTGTGTAAAATCTATAAAATAAATTAATTTATGTTTTTTTATAAATAAAAGTGTCTTCATGACATTAGCTGTTAGTATTCAACGATCCTCTTGCTATTCCACAAATGCATCTTTCTTTCCCTCTTCAGTAAATTGTAAACTATGTTCGTTCTATACAGGGTGTCTCAGACCACCCGTACACCCCTTTTATCTTCGCAGGATAAGGTCCAATCAAAAATATGTTCAGACAAAAGTTGTAGGGCTTAAAACGTATGCATACACCCACACACGAGATTAAATGCGACTAAGTAACCTCCACATGGTACATCTTGGGTAATGCTGATGCTGGCGGTATTGTAACTTTCAAGCCTTATAACTCAAAAAGTACTTAATGGAAAAATATTTTATTATAGCGTTTTGAAAAGCTCTCGAGGTAAGCTACAAGAATATGCAATAAAAAATGGAGGGTTCCATTTAAAAAAGTTAATGTAATTTTGATCTGACTTTTGCGACGCCACCCAAGGTCAAACTAATCAAGGAATTGTAATCTTATTCAATAGTAAAATGAATAAGATTGGACAGGAATCGAATATCTCAGATACTATTAGGGTCATGACAATCTTGTACATTAGAAACGTATCAAAAATAGTTTTCTTAGTCATATATAAGAAGTCCATTTGATTGGTTTAGATTGAACACAACAATAATTTTATAAAAATTATATGAGAAACTTTACTGTTTCTGACAATAATGCAGTATACAAAATTTTATGTAAACTTCTTATGTAACTGCAATGCTTCTTATATCGGGCAGATAAAGTGACAATTAAAAATGAAAGTTTAAAGAAACAGAAAAAACATACATCAAGACGCATTCTGATATTACCAATCGCTTTATACAATACAATCACATGGACGAGATTTTAGATTTAAACCAAATTATTATTAAAAGATTAATATCAAAGATTCACACATCAAAACTAAAAAAAAATATATTAAATTCTAATAAGAAAATTTTTTCATTATTTTGTTTATTTGATACAGATTTTACAATCTTATTAATATATTTAGAGATCTAGCAGCGCCAAGTTTTTGTTTAAAATCTTGTTTATTTCAATAAAATTTCCTCATTTTATACTGTTTCCTCTTTAATCTTAGAAATTAAATATTATATTCTATTAAAAATTCTTTAAATTAAATACATTCAACTTGGGTTAAAATTAGAAGACTTTTGAATGAGATTATAAAGATAGTATTACTTTGGTTTTCTTGTAAAAAAATTAAAGCGACTACCATTTGAGTTTTATTTTTAAAAGTAATATCATTAGTTTTTTAATGAATTAAAGCTACATTTGGGTTAGAATACGAAAACCTTTGAATGGAAATACACAGATATTACCACTTGAATTTTATTTGTCAAAAGTAATACAACAGTTATATATTTCAAGGAACAATATATTTTCTTTATAATTGAGCGCAATTAAAATATTTCGTGAGTTTTTTGGAAAATACATAACATTTAGATTGAATTAGATTACAATTTAATGATATTACGTTTTCTAATAATTTATACCACTAGGGTTTGTATAAATTGGAAAGAAAGACTTTAATGGAAATATAAATATTTATACGTACCACTTGAGTTTTGTAAAAAAATTAAAGATACTACCATTTGAATTTTGCAAAAAAAATTAGAGGCGCATATGCACACGCACACACGTATACACACACATTTGGCATCTTTTTTTTATCTTTCAGACTTTTGTTCCGTCTGGAATATTAACTTTATTTAACTTCAATTAAATGTATGCAATCATTTTACGAAAAGAAGCAAATGTTTTACATGAATTTTTCAATGAATTTTATTATTCTTGCAAAAAAATCGAAAAAATTTCGCAGAAAAATTGAAAGAAAACTGCGAGACTTTAAAACTATAGTCACATTGCTAATCTCAATAAATTGTTTTTGGTGTATTTGTCGACAATAAAAATATCATTTTTATACAGATGACTCCATCATCGTCTTAACTGTCAACCTTCTCTATAAGATTGTTAATAATACGAGACTAATAAGACGAATTAATAAGAATAAAGAGAAGAAAAGAATGGCTGTAGGACAAACAAAAACCATCTATATAAGTTTCAATCACACGATGGTATAGACTTATTCTAAAGGCCGTTAACTTTTCTTTCTTTGTACGACTTTAATCGTTGACTTTACCACACACTGACTTGCTGTCTCATATTGTGTTCACGTAACACATTTAATTTATTAAACACATAATGTATTTATTTATTGAAAATTAGAGAACTCAATTTTGTAACGTTGTTTCTTTTCATTGTTACACTACTAATAAATTCTGTTTCTCACTCTCTTGGGTTTTTTACTCTGAATTATAGTTTTCTTTCTTGTATTGGCTGCGCTGAATAAACTGTCCTTCCGTTTTGCCAAGCCGAAGTGAACGTGTCGTCTCTCGCTCACCCTCAATATTTCCCGTCTAAATAGCCCAGATTCCAACATTATTAATTGAAATTTGTTAATAAAGTTTTATAAATGCGATTGAACAGGATCATGCGTGCAAAAAATCGGTTTCGCTGTAATAGTATTGTATAACTGACAGATTAAATTTAATTTCAAACATAAATATGACATGGCCTATATCGGTCTTTTCGCGGAGCTCTTTTTCAGGAAGCTTCTTTTCGGAAGTGTATTTTATAGATAGATCGTCTGAAGTTTGGTTGACTCGTTTCCAGTGTAAAATTATCTATTATAGTAAGTTACAATGCCGTCGTTTGTGTTAAAATTTCTCGCTTGTGAAACGTCACAACGAAGAACAGTGGCAGAGACGAAAAAGGATCGCGGCAAAAAAAGAAGTATCGCTTAATCCGTCCGGATATTCGCTTCGTTGAATATCTTACGAGCCGTCCGGACGCACCGGATATCCGGTGAGTGCATCGTCGTTGCAGCGGCGCAGCCGAGGCGCCTCGTTAATCCGTAGCGCGGCTCACTGGCGTTTTCAATTCTCCCCTTATAGCCCTCTTCTCCTTTTCCATCCCTTCCATCAGCTTTCAACTTCTCCTCTAGTTCCATCTCTTTTTCTCCAACACACAGTTGTCTCTTTCGTTGTCCGAGAAGGTAGACAGTGTTGCGCGTTAGAAAATGGGGATAAGGACCGTTGAGTGGGACACGGGGCGTATTCAGCACTCTTGACGTAGTCCTTCAGCACAGGCAATTTTTTTTTCTCCCTTTCGACACGCCGCGGCGCCGTCGCTCTCTTCGTCGCAATTCGAGGCACGAATTGCGGAAAGAGCGGACGTGTTCCCCGGATGGTTTTCCAGTCCCCTCTTAATTCTCTCCGCCTTCGCCGATCGACGGTCGTGCGGGATCGGGCAAGCGAGTGAGCACATCTGGCCGTATGCCGCGTATGGCGCGGAGGGAAATCGCATGGGAAATTCCGCGAGCATTAAATGTTTCACGGAAACACCGAATCAACGGCACGCCGTCGATGACGACACGGAGACGTGTCGAAATGAAATTTTACATTATTCAACGTTATCCTCCCCTTCCTTTCGCATCTATTCCTCTCTCTCGCTCTCTTCTGACCAAGTACGGTCAACTTGTTAACCGCACGCCCGTTACCAAGCCAACCGCGAACTATAATTCCACCCTCTGTAGTACGCTCACGAGGATGCCAAAGATGTGGAGAATCGGGGGAACGAGGTCGACATTCTCCAGGATAAGGTGAAGGAATTGTATTTGTTCATTTAAATTTTATTTATTTGACGCAATTTTGGCTTCTTCAAGAATTCTTACGACAATGATGGTGGTTCATTACTTTGTATATTTCCCAAAAGGTCTAAGTTCAAATAACGCTTCGATTAAAATTCTGAGAAGGCGAAGTTTACTCATAAATTGAATAAGCATATTGTATAGGGGAGACCGAGATTATTTGAAACATGAAGCAATTCGAAACAATGGAAATATCTTTTTATGGGTACATGTTAAAAATTTACTTTAAATACTGTAAACACGTCCTAATGTAACGACGCTATTAATAAAGTTTCATTGGCGACGGCATCACATTGAAGTCGTGGCAGTGAAAAATGTGTTTTGCGACAATCGAAGGGTATCCCATTCGAATCGGGGATACTTTAAACTTTTTGCAGAAAACATTTCAATATATATATATAGATAAAAAAATCCGAACTTTAATCATAGCCACAAGTATTATGAATATTTTGCTTTAAGGCAGAAGTCAATCGGTTCAATAGTTCTGAGGAAAGCTTGGGGTAAAGTTGAAAAACATAAATTTGAGAAAAATACATTTAAAGTTGTACAAAAGCATCATTTGGCCTATACGTCGCATTTTTTAAAACATGAAAACAACGACAAACTATTCGAATTTCTCTAAATTTATTTATCGTTGAATATATTTTTACAGAATATAATGTAAGAAAAACACAATCATTAATTTATAATATTTTTCATGTGAATGACGGTTTTGTTGACCTGGTATCTAGAAAAAGAATGCTTGACTTTAATGTCGAAATATTAAAAGATTTAAATACCTATCTTCTTGGAGATACCTATCTAAATCTTTTAATATTTCGATTTTAACAAAAATAAACTTATTCTGTTTTTCCAATAATAACCGATTCAAATATATCGGGATTACTTTCTTATCATAACTTATAGATTAGTATTAAACAAAACCGCGACAACAAATTTATCGAAGCCACTGTTTATACATACGCCCAATTTAAAATGTGTGAGCATTTAATAACAGTTATCGTCGCAATAGTAAAGCGTACCTAATGCTTTGCACGTCGACGGAGACAGATACGCAAATCATTTTTGTCCGCGCGATCCAGATCGACGGCGTGTTCGTATGCACGCGCGGATATCCAACTGGGTGTGCGATAAAGCTGGCTTAATAAATCAGAGCGGATATGAAACTGTTGCGCCCGACTGCTCGTTTTCGCGTCGTACGACACTCCTTAACGTCAGTGTAATCACGATGTCGCCGGATTTACGAGTCGGCGCCTTGGACCTCTGGCTAAGGATTCGCTAAAGTTGATATACCAGTGTGATTCCAGTTTCATTATAATACCATTCGCAGACATGAATTTATCTGCGAACGCTCAGTGCGTTCGGTCTCCTGAAGATGATCCTCTAAGTTATAACGCCTCGCCTCTTGTATTCCTTCGTTCGGATTTCTTAAGATAAAAAAGAAAATTTTAATAAAATGTATCTTGTAGAGCAATAATGTAACGCGAAATAAATATGAAAAAATGTAAAAGAAATATTAATTAGAACGCTAAGTTCGTTAATTTAATTATATTAAAAAATTAAATTTAATTACAGAATTGTATTTTGTTGGCTATTTTAAATCCAGCACTTTTTAATTTAGCAAATGCATTTAAACTGAGACTAATTATGCTAATTGCAGTTAATTTTTAATTTTTATTGCGTACAAATTATCTCTTTTTCGCCATTTGATTGTTATGAAAATAATTTCATATTTATTAAAGAATAGAGCATTTGTATGTTAAAAGGAAATAATATGCCTCGCCATGGATTGGCTTTCTAATCGTAGCGATTCTAACCAGATACGCGTTTCAATGTTCCATATGCTGACAATGCGGATATGATTATTGAAATGGATCAGATGTGCGTCATGCCATTGTACGCACTATATGGCGAGTCCGCATTGTTTTAGAAAATACGGTGCGATTATTCGAATGTGATATTATATAAGCGAAGAGAATACCGAATTATCGGACAGTTTGAAAGCGCAGCTAACATCATTTTGCCGATGATGCCGCACAGGTCATATGGATTAATAATGCGTTAATTACTTCATGCCGTGGATTTACGAGCATGGAGCGACCGAAACTACGATATGCAATTTTTCTTAAACCGTTCTCTACTGCCTTTCTCTTATTAATAAAATTGAAATTAAGAGAATTAGAATGAAATAACCCAAGTCGAAATTTTATTTCTACTTTCAATCTCTTAGACCTTTTGAGCTTCTACCTTGAACCTCAAAATAGTAGTTATTGAAAAATTTCCACTTTGAAGTTAAAAAGAGTGTTTCTTAACATTTTTTAAAACCTTAAAATTCTTTACTGAGATCCTTGTAATCAATAAATTCAAAAGAAGTTTAATGAGTGTTTAAATCAAAATAGGCGTAAAGGTCTAAAGTAGAAATAACAGAGGTAGAAAATAAAAGTAAAATTTCAACTCGGGAATAAATCAAAACTCTCTCTCTCTCTCTTTTGATCTCTAAAAGAAACTTGGGATAAGGACCAACGCGGTTATTGATGCAAAATAGTTTATTAAGATGATTATTGAAAATAGTTCGAAACAATTAAGTTAAACATACATATTTCGATTTGAATCTTCTTTATCAGAGATTTGAGTGTTCATTATAAAAATCATAAACTTTCATTGATCCAAGTCGTTCCCTTGTTCAGTAAAATAGGATGTTGAATTAGTAAATCGATGTCAAATAAATCAAACAGCATAAAACCTTGCAGAAATATTGTTGTAATATTGTTGCTATGTTGTAACAATGTTGCTGCAAGCTCTGTGCTGTATGAGAATGTCATGATGTCAAATGAAAAGAAGTTTTAAAAGAAAGGTCAATAAACTATAATAAAATGTAATAACATAAATTCAAATACTATCAAGATCGTACGCGTCACAAAATTAAAAGAAATATATCTACAGATGGGTATATTTTTGTCCGTAAAATAAAATCAGAGATGAGAGGAAGTAATGAGTTACGTGTAACATCATTATTGTTACCTTTTTATAATAATGATTTGTTAATAACGTTACAATTTTTTATCAAGGTAATGGTAAGACTTGGGATAGTCACTTTTGACAAATAGCTCGTTATTAAGCGTTACTCATTGAAGAAAGGTATTAACCCTGACGTTAACATTATTATTAGGTAACTCCAGTATTTATACCGCGCGAAAACTTACACCGCAGAAATCAGAAAAAAATAGAATAGAAGAAGTAATCACTCTGTTATAAGTCTTTATGCTATATTAGCATTGGGTTTCAGTCTTTTACTGTTAATATTAACGAAAGCATTGTGAGTTGAATCAATTTATCAGTGTTGTGAGTAGCGCAGCAATATATTTCAATCCACGTAAAATGATTATTTTCTCTATGGAATGCAAAGGCTTACATGGGAACCGTACGAAGTTAACATACGAATTTCGTGAAAAAAATATCCGCGTCTAGGTCTACTTAAACTGAAACACATGTGACAGGTCTAATTTTTCGCTAGCCCATTTGAAGGCAAAATTAGAGGATTGAAAGTTAGCGCGCTAGTAGTAAGTCCATTGTATTGTTGACCATTTTTATTTTGTTGGTTGAGCAGAATAGGTTGTAATGTATGTAAAATACGGACTACAAAGATTATTATTATTAATCCGTGTTTTACATATATTACAACTTATTCTGCTCAATCAACAAAATGAAAAAGGTCAACAATATAGTAGACCTACTACGCGCACGCTAACTTTCAATCCTCCAATTTTGTCTTCAAATAAGCTAGCGAAAAATTAGACCTGTTACATGTGTTTCAGTTTCAGTAGACCTAGACGCGGATTTTTCTTTTTTACGAAATTCGTGTGTCAACTTCGTATGGTTCCCATGTTAGTGATTGTTTCATGATACATAAATATAGAGGAATAATAAAGATGGAATGTACCAATACAAGTGCTTAGCTCGTTTTTTTTAATCAACTTGATTTTCTTGAGTGTCTATACACCTCATTTCTTTTAATGATAAATATGCAAGGATTTCTGAAAGTTTGTTTATAACAAAATAAATATTTTACTTTCTTAATTTTTCTATAGGTGTAGAGAGTATAAAGTTTTTATTGGTATAGTTTATTTATCTTAAACATAGTAAATAATGCTTGATAAATTAAGTTTTCAGTAGATGAAGCATATTTTATATCGGAGTTACCTTATAAAAAATTGTAACGTCATTATAAAGTCATTATTATAAAAAAATAAAAATAACGGTGACTCGTAAAAGTAACGCGTTACTTTCTATCTCTAGATAACTTGATAAATGTATAATAATAATTTAAATAAATTAAACGTTAAATATATAGAACAAGATTTGATTACCCAATTTTAATAAATTGATCAATTCTGTACTGATAAAAATAAAAAGCACAAAAATAAAATTTATTTGAATACATCGCTGAATTCTTAAAGAAGGAATAAATTTTGTATGAGTGTGTTCGAGCAACTCGAACGATGAGACGTCATTATTTTATGTGCAATGTCTAAATCGTAATGTGAAATATGTGATGAAACAAATATGAGGGACGATGTGACAGATTGAAAATATGATCGTCCCATGAAAAGCCGGGATTGATTTTAACATTACAATTTTGCGTTATAATAATGTTCGCTTCGCATGGCGGCTAAAATAATAGAGCGCGTGCACTTCCGATAATGACAGGAATTAATTAACGGTAGAACGTTCGGCAAAAAGCAAATGTTTGGTGGGAGGGCGCAATTCGCGAATTGAAATATTTACATTTTTCGCCAACTTACAAAATAGTTCGTCAAACCGATGTAATAATGAACGGATTAAATCGACGTCGATTTTCTCTCGATTTGTTTAAATATGCAGGAAATTTATGCGAGAGAAGTCGAGGTTGATAAAACTTGTGATAGAAATCGTAACATTTACGATCAATACGATCTTGTGGTCGATGTGTGCTCAAAATTTATGTACAAAGTAATTTAGAGACAGACTTTTTAAAAAATTAAAAATGCTCTCTTCTTATCCAATGAATTTCATATGTACATGAAAGTTCGCCGGGAAGAGATCCGTGGAAAATAAAACTCACGTGAGAAGTGGAATATCTACGATACTCGGTACCAAAGTTCATCGCCATTAGAAATTTAAAAGAACCCCTCTTAGGTACCTGGAGATAAAAAGGGAGTGTATTATCAGTAGAGGATAAGGATTATAAACTGCAGCGCACCGGGACTCATTTTGCAGAAATAAATTAACGATACAGAGTGTATCCAATTATTTCGTCTGGTCATCTTCCTGGCCATCGGGTTGTTACGCGACGCCGCACTTTCTCGTTTTCCGCGGAGTGCCTCTCCTCCTGTTTCCCCCCCTGCTTTCTCTCGTCCACCTTCGACCATTACATCCCTTACGGGCGAGCAGGTGCGCCGAAGCACTCGTAGGACCCGCACAGCTCTCGTTTTTGCCTTCAAGAAAAAGAGTCCCCTTACCTCTCTCCGTTTTTCTTTCTTTCCTGTTCGCTCGCTTTCCGCAAAGAATAAGAGTCCCTAGCACATTTTGTCTCTCGAATAAATCCGGCCGGGAGAGCAGCGTGGGTGAGCAACGGTAAAAATGTGGTAAGGGGAGGCAACAGCGACAGGGAGGAAAGGGAGACTGGAGAATGGCGGAATTGGTCGAAAGGGTTACTTGCTCGCAAGAAAGAGCAAAGACGAGAACAACATGGCAATAAAGTAGACAAGGTGAGGCTGGTAACGCAGGATAGGAGAAATGGAGCGCGGGAGAAATGTCTAAGAGGGTGGAAAGGGATTGTGCGGGAAAACTGAGGAGGAGGAGGAGGAGGGGAGGGGGAGGGGAGTTAGGGATGTCGGGTTAACTCGACGACGGAACCGCACTATGTTATCCCTCAGCCGTAACCGAAGAAGAAACGCAGAGAGTCTGAGGGATGGGAAGGAGGGTGGACACGGGAGAAAGGAAAGGGAAGAGAGGCGAGAAGGGGGAGGCGTGGTGCCTTACCTCCTTACAAACTGCCGAAACTTTGACTACCGCCGCTCTTACGTGCCAGCTTGCGCCCGTAAGTACATACCACCCCCTCGGCTTTTGCGGTATGCGTACGTGTGTCGATGTGTTCCGTACGTGTCAGCGTGTTGGATTAGATGAGCGAGCTGGATGCATGTGTGCGAAGGTAAGTACACGCGCGCACCACCCGGTACAGTGCGCTTAAGTAACGCCTGCGAGTTATCGCGCGAGCTCTACGTCCGTGAATAGAGATAGTTCAGAGTCGAATTTGATTATGGGTTCAAAGTACTTTCGTAGTAGGAGGAGAAGAGCAGAGAGAAAATGGCGTGAGAGGGAGAGAGCGGGAAGAATGCGAGAGCGACGTCAAGGCACTGATCTCGAATCTCGCGATACATTCCCGTTCAACTCCCTCGTACTTCACAGTTGCGCTGAGTTAGATAGGTCGCCAGCGCGCAACTCCTTTTTTCCAATGTCGAATTATAAATTAGCTGGAGAGTCTGAGGGAGAAAAATTGTTGCGATTTTATGTGTACGTCCCGTCCATCCTCCGGAATTGAATAAAATAGCGCGCTGATTATGTTCGGAATATTGCCCCGATTTGGCGGAGGGTTAAGCCGAATCTGAAATTCAAATAAGATTTGACGAGAAGAAAGTTTCAAAAAGTTACGATCTTCGATTGTTTGGAAATTCGGTAGATCTCATCGAGATAAGTAAAAAGTCAAGAAGGATTTTTGTTCGATCCTGACTTCGATTGTTCTCTAATTTGGTACATAAACTTCTCTGATTAAGTGGCGCGTTTTCACGTTAGGTATCTCGATAAATCCAACATTAATTTGGATTTGTTAGCCTGATCTATTTCCAATCATTATCAAACTTAATATTTTGTTTCTTTTAAAGAACATTTTTTGTCTGTATGAGACGTCATTGTACAATATTTATACGAACAGTAATTAATTAGTCAGTAGAATTCAAATATCTTGGTGAGATCTGTGATATAATGCTAGTTTTTGTTGAATAACTATTTTAGTCTCTACGTCATGAAAACTCTTTTTAAATTACTGTTAGAACGAGAAATCTGATATCAAGTTTTATAAAAATCAAAAGTAAGCTAGCTCTTCGCAGGAAAATGATGCGTTCGTAAATCTTCCTCAAGATTTTTCGCGATAGTCCGAAGCGAGAGTTTTTCACAACTTCGCTCGACGTCGTTTATATTCAAGATCTAGGTATGTCATTTGGCTAACTAGGTTGTGAATTTGCGAATTTTCTTCGCGAGTTCAGGAATCGCATGTCGCTGGACACAAATGTTATACTTCAATAGCGCTGTAAGCCCAAGTTGACTTACAAGCACGCAGTAATCTTACAATTAGAGGAATAGTCACTTCGTGTCGCTCGCGTTTGTGGGGATCGAGAGGAATGGGATGCAAAGAACGAAGAAGTACCCGAAATTATATGAGCACTGGCACAGGTCACGGTTCTTTCGAGAAGTCGTAAATCGAGACTGTATTATTGTAATACGGTTTTAAGATCGTGCTGATTATGTTTATCAATTGTAGAAACGTGCGATATTATCTTCGAGAGTCTTGTAATGTTATACTCCAACAACTGTCTTTTGATCAGTTCTAGGATTCTCGCATACGCCGCATAGAAAGCATCTTGGAAATATCTTAGACGATTAGTGATAGTACCTGATATGTAATCCAACTTTTTGAACTGATATTACACATAGTTAATGTATTTCACATATCTCGAATTAATATAGTTTTAATTATATTAAAAACAAACAAACAATTAACTAATAGGCTACTAAGAATCAGCGCGGTTATAAGTGCGCAATTAAACTTATTACAGTTTTTTTAAAACTGTTTATTCATACTAAAGCGATACAACAATTTAACGAACGTTTTGACTCGCTTTGGAGTCCTCTTCAGCGTATCAATATACACAAAAAAAAAATTAAAATTCAAGACGTCATCAGTTCTCGTCGACGGGAAGCAGTCACCAACAGTTTGCCAAATCCATAGTGGCATCTCACCCGTGTCAATGTCGTAAGAAATGACAATTCTCAAACAACCATTAGAACTGATGAAGACTCGAGAAGCCTTGGATAAATTTTTTCCATAGGAAGTGAATTTTTTCCTGTCACTTATACACTCAAGTGTTTATCGCTCCGCAACGCGTGCTCACTATCTTAAGTCAGAGTGTATTTTATCGCTTTAGTATGAATAAACAGTTTTAAAAAAAACTGTAATAAGTTTAATTGCGCATTTATAACCGCGCTGACTCTTAGTAGCCTATTAGTTAATTGTTTGTTTGTTTTAAATACGAGAGTCCTTTCTAAATATATTTGTTTCAATTATATTCTTCGAATAGATAAAGCATATTTTTAATAAATTATTATTTTAATAGATTGTGTAAATTATAATACACAAATGAAATTTAGTGTCTAATTATATCGTTAAAAGCAATCTTGCTATTAGATGTTTAGACATTAAATTTTATTTGCTTTTAGATAATTAGAAATTAAATTTCTTGTTTATATATTATATTATTAAAATATCTTTAAAAAATTTCATTATTTAATATTTTTAATATTAAAAATTTTAATATCTTTTGTGAAAGATATTATTTCCAATAAATTATTAAAAATATGCTTTTCACGAGAAAATAGGCGAATGGACATCGAGAAGCTGGAAATGCTTGCTCGTGTTTCAGCCACATAAATCACGTACGCGATACAAATCACCTGTTTACGCGCGTGACGCAATCGTTTGTGAACACGAGAGCGCGCGCTAAAATCCAGCTTATCCAGTTACTTTCATACTTGATCAACATATCGAGCTAAAATATTGACAACTGCCTAATAACAAATGACAAACATTGATCGTAGAATTATTAGAATTATAAAGAACATTAATATAAATAGAAATTCTTCAATGTTTCGGGAGGGTGGCCTTATCTAGATGCTCGTTAGCATTATTATAATTAAATTGATTATCAATTTAATTCAGTGATATTACTTTTTTTATTCAATTTAAGAGCTGTGTTTAAAACCAAAAGTAATAGCGCATAATTCGGAGAATTAGAAAATAAAAAAAAATAAATAAATCACACAAGAAATATTTTAGCACTAAGATTTTGCTATAGATTGTCAACGGACTTATCTAGATGTATTGCTTATATAAAATGCGATCTTATGCCAAATTAAGCACACGTTCGTCACAAGAACGTTTCTCTTACAATTAGTATATCATTGGTTATTGCGATAAATATTAACACATGTGGTGGTCGAACTAAGATAGCCACATAGAATGCAGGGAGATTAGATTGTATATAAATAGAAATGTTATCATATGTTCAATATAAGACTAGTTTCCTTAACAAGAACTTGATTTTGATGTTAACAAAATGTCACATATCGATCTTGCATCTATACTCTAATATTATATTAAAAAGTGATATTATTTGTAGATACTAATAGAAAAAATAAACACTATTATTATGCAAAAAAAACTTTATATTAAAATCAATATATTCTATTTAATAATCATTGTTAAAGAAAATTATATTCTTGCTTATACAGTATACATCTATATGAAACAATGATAATCATGTTTATATAATTTAAGCTTGAAAATCTTAAATTTCAGCAAAATATTAAACATATCTTTATTTCAATATTATAATAATTATCTAACACAATATAATTATTTTGATAATAATAGTATTAAAAAATTCTAATTTTTATTTTAGGATATTGTTATTTTCTATTCAATATTTTTTTCTTTCCATCACATGAATTTATTGAGTAATAAAAACTTTTTTGATAAAACTATATAAAATTTCTTAACGTAAGCAAGTTATATGTATTTAACGCTATACAATATTATTTCAATATTTAACATTTCGAAAATAAAGATATTCTCAAAACATAAACTTTTTTTTTCTGTGTATCCAAATGGTGTCGTTCGTAAAAGTTGGGAGTTGAAGCACGAATACTGCATCGATGCCGTACCGATACTCCGATACCATCGAAAACGAGCATGCCTACTTGCCGGGTGAGGCAGCGCTCGTAAATCAACACCGAGCGGCAATTAAGGCGGCGCGTGGAAACGAGGAAGGGTACGAGGAAGAAGGAGGGAGAAGAGAGAGAGGTAGAACAGAGTTTTCGAATCGCTCGACAATTTTACATTACTCATGTATGTAACGTTGATGTGTTCGACAATTGGAGCGACTCACGCGACGTTAAAACGACGTGGTCGCAACGTGAGCGTGTTTGATGGCAGAAAGAGAGATAAAGAAGAAGTGAGTGAGAGAGAGAGGGGGGGTATTCAGTTTCACTCATTATTTCACTTATAATGGTCGGGACTGACAATTCTTTGCCCTCGTGCCTGAATCGTCATCGTGATCCTCCCTCGGGTAGTATTCTTTTTTTTTAGTGGCATTGATAAAGTCGAGACATGGGACGACGCATTTCCAGACAAATGTCAAAGAAATGTCGCGTGTAGATAAACGACGCGTAGATAACGCGTATAATAAAAATAGACGATTTGCATATCACAATTATACAGTATACAACTATGATCTATAATGTATTTAGTAATAATCCGTTATTTCACATTATTATTAAAATATGTGTAACATTATTGCGGATTATGTTACTAATTGGATTTGATCTACTAGTAGCTGATCAATGTCTGATCATTACGATAGTTATACTACTAATTTTCCTATTATTCTAAATAATTGCCTCGTTAATATCACTAATTCATCAGAGATTCATTAAAATTATACAGTTGCGTACGTGGTATATCTTATGATAAAACCAGAAATTATCGTGTGAGAACTGACATATCTGCATTTATCAAATTTACATTGCACGTTGAGAGAAGTGTTCAGTATTTATGACTATAATTCAACGTTAAAATAATTATGGTTAGAAACTCCATTATTATTATTATTATTATTATTATTATTATTATTATTATTATTATTATTATTATTATTATAGTGTTAATAATAATGTTATGTTCATAATTTTACTAATTATTAAAGAATTTTACTATAAATTATGATAATTTCAAATAATAGTATAATAAAATATTATGACACGGGTAGGGATAATGTAATAAATATTTTTATGTAGTAAATGCAATCATAATTATAGTGAATATTTTGCAATTATTTTTTTAACATTTGCTCATTGTTTACGTAGTATTAATAATTATAATAACCATTATTATAATAGTTATTATTTGATTAAAACAACTATAAGTTATAGTTAAATTAGTTGTAGTACAATAATTACAACCTTTTTTTCAGCATTGTGCTATCTTGATAGAAGCTGCTTAACGCATTTAACATATTGATCGTCTCTTTTATTATGTGTTCGTTATTGAAGTCTGATAATAAAATCCGATCAGGACAATCATGCACGTAAGAACAAACGTGAATTCGAACGTGTCCGATTTAACGACGATCGCACGATACGTCCACCAACGGTCTCGCATTACTAATGCCATGCCTCGCCGTATCGCTCTCGCACGGTGTGGTGTGTTCCATTATTTCATGCAATATGTTTATTTTTGTCGGCCACCGTTGCCAGCCAATTTGTATTCAAGTCTGTTTTGCGAATTTGTTGGAATATCGAATGCTCACTCGATCGTGCGTATCCGTAATTATATTGGTCTGCCAACGGTAGTGGCGAAAAGGAAACATTGGCGATGCGACGCTTGCATTGTTTAAATAATTTTATATTACAAGTGCATGCTATTTCGATGTGTAATAATGGCCATATACACACGCACACAACCCCAACACGATGCGGAATTTCCTGTACGGTGGACATCTGCGTCTCGTGTATTTTGTTATTTAATCCTAAATGTATTTCGCGTTATCATTACGAGTTAAATATTGTTTAATCGCTTGCCCCTATTAAAAGTAAAGCTTATATAAGCTCAAAATTATATTAAAATGAAGAATATACAGAAGAAAGGAACATTTTTGTTTTGTTGAGGACATCTTTATTTTCGAAGTTTAAATATTGAAATGAGATAATATAGCGTTAACAGACATAAATTGCTTAAATGAAGAAATTTTGTAGGTTTATTAAGAAAAATATATTTTCATTATTCAATAGAAATTTATTATTTAATAAGTTTTAAGTAGTTGACAGAAAAAATATCGGATAAAAAATAACAATATCTTTAAGCATTAAGAATTTTTTTAATACTATTGTCATCGAAACAATCATATTGTACTCTTTAAATGACTATTATAACATATATATTGAAATAAAAATATAATATTTTGCTGAAATTTAGGATTATCAAGTTATTTAAAGAAGATTAAATTATACAACAAACAAGATTATTGATGTTTTATATATAAGCAAAAATTTCTTGCTTATTTAAAAGAAAAGGTTAAATAAAATATATTAGTTTTAATTTGATATTAATGTTTTTTTCTGTGTACAAACGAGACAGCAAGCTGCTCATTAAAATCCTGAAGTACGCAGAATAAATTTTAAAAAAGAGCAAAAAACTTGTTGACATGAATAGGGATGGTGCACAAAGATCTTTTTCTATCAAAATTACGAATACATTTATATACAATTTCTTTTGACCGAGAGAAGCAGTTTTGAAAATATTTTGTAATACTCTTTTTTTTCTTAATTTTACGTAATTCTGTATTTTTTATTTAAATTCATTAGGTTCTTTTATGTTGCGCTAAAGACTGTAACAAAGTCTTCAGAGTCGACACGCATTCGTAGCCATGCCGTCGTCCTTTCAGAGACGTGTTTGCAAATTGCGCGTACACAGCGCGTGTACACACGTTCGCGAGCATCCGTGAGTCTCGCGATAATTAATTCTTTCCTTTATATGAAAGGTCAGGGCAATGACGACAGCGTTGCATGGTGCTGCTTCGTATGTAAAACCAGCGTACGCGTCGTGCATGGAACATCAAGGATCCTCTATACCGGCGGTTGGCGCACGCGAAATCGGTTTTTTTTACCATTTTTTTTATTTTTAGGATACCATAGGAATTTTATTGCACATGCGACGAATAATGTCCCATAAAAGTACCGGAGCCACCGCGCGCGCAATACCGCCGGGATGCACGTTTAGGGTGCCCCGGTAAATTCATGACACGCATCGAAAAATTCGTCGTTCTGCCGAATTTTTTTCTTTTACGCGTGCACACCCTTGCTTTATTTCGTTCTAAATAATAGAGCGTTCGCACGATGTTGAAAGAGTCTGACGGCACGTACATAACGCCTTTGCTTTTATCAATATCTTTGATTACCGGTAAATTCTGATGTGTGCCTCTGTTTAATCAGTTATCAATCAATCGCCTATTTTCGAGCTGTCGTAATATAGATTAATAAAGGAAATGATAGAGGAAAACTGGTTGTGTAAAATTTAATTACGACTGATAGGTATACAACAAATTTTGTAATTAAATTTCCTTTATCTATTATTCTAGTTTTCTCATTAAACAAGTGAGCCAATTATTGATAGCAAAAATAAAAGACAATAATTCTAATTTGTTTATAAATTGGCACGGAAGAAAAAATCGTAGAAATTTATTGTACGATTCAAATATATTTAATAGTATTTTTCTCTTATATTATATTATTCAGTTATTACAAGAGATTTTTATATACATATATAAGTGTCATGAAATTATTAGAAATCTTTCGAAAACGTGAAAAAATTGGAAAAAGCGTGAATAACGGTACATCCAACTTTCCAATGCATAATTGCGATCGTGCATTTGTACGGCAATCGCCCTAGAGTTTGCAGATGAAATGCCTTGCAAAGTTTGTGGCATGTGACGAACAGACCGTGCGCGCGCGCCCTCGCAAATAATAGCGCACTCGCGGTTGTTTAGCGGACATTGTGCGGCGTAATTGCCTGATCGAAATGATTTCGCACGGGCGCTCCTGACGAAATTCCATACAGCCGCTACGGCCGTAATTCGGTAACCCCGTTATTACCGTGCCGAACGCGGGTTCCGAACAAGCTGCACACCACCCGTAACATCCCTCTTCTCTCTCTCACATCATCTCTCTTTCTCCTCCAGAATTGTACCGGTAATTTTATGTCGGACGAGCGTGTTCGCGCGAGTTACATCCAGCGGCGTTTTAACTGATTTACTAGTTTCTCGGTCATTATAGTATACTGTGTGTAGAATATACACGCGTATGCGCGTGCGTAAGTGCGTGTGTGTAAATATAGATTTTCATCATGCGCTAATTAACGCAAATGCTTAAATTAACGTTTCGTTCCATTATCATAGAAAACGCATTATTTTTTTGAATGATGATATTATTATTAAAGTATTATTTATTAAGTATTTTGTTTTAAAACTTATTTATAAGCATACTAATATAAAAAAGTTTTATGGCCGGTATTTAGAATCGATTCGTATATTTAACATCGGTTTAAATATTGTCTTAAGATATCATAAACAAATTACAAAGCCATATTGCCATATTGTAATACATGACTGTCTTGAAATAAGAGTTGACTATACTGAGAAAAAGTTTTCCTTAATTTTAGTAAATATGTTTGCATATAACTGTTAACGCATTTTCGTAAAACAAGGAATTGTATTTATTTGAAAAACATAATTTTCCTATTAAATAAATCATTTATTAATTATAAAAATTATTTTATGCAGTAGAGTCAACGTTTATTCAAACAAAATTACCTTTAAAAAGAAAAGTAAAAAAAAACGTCAAGTATACTTCAATAAAAACCTGATGTACCAAGAAAACTAAATATCTTTAATTCTTTTTAAAAAAAAGTAATAATATTACAAAATTGTGTTACCTAACTTAATTTAAATAACATGATATTTTTCAAAAAAGAGAAATAAATGTATAATCTTTAAATTGCTTCAGTGAGAAAGAATATATATTTCCTCGAAACATAACTGCTGTACAACTACTTTTAAAGAATAAACTCAAGTGGAATGTATCTTTGTGTTTCCATTCAAGGATCTCTTTCTATTCCAAATGATAGGGAGGGGAAGAGAGGTATGTACATTGTAATGGAATATAAAATTTAATGAAGAATTAAAAAACATTATGAAAAATTTTTTACAGTGTATAAATATACTGGTCTATACCGAAGTAAACGAACATAGAAATACTAAGTATTTAGATATTCTTTTCAAGAAATTATAGGTTAATTATGGGTGTTTTAGTTATTCACAATACTAGCTAAAAATTATCAATATTTAAAAACTGCAGGCTTCTTATATCTAATTTTTTTCCTTTTTTAATCAACGACAAAAAGCTTTGATCGTGAATATCTGAATTTTGCTCCTGAAACCAGCAGTGTAGAACAAAACAATGAATAATATGGTTCGTTATGGCTTATGCAGCGTAAATAATAGGTGCGTTCCATTATTCACTCAGAATACTGAAAATCTATAGTAAATGTAACGTGAACTATAAATTTTCAGTACTCGCGATGAATTTCGAAACGCAGCTAATAACATACAACATGGAGTAATGGTTTATGCCTTAAGTAAGCTGGGTAAATTCTACGCCATATGCCAAAGCTTGTTGCAAGCTTGTTCATCTTGAAGTAAGCCGTAGACGTAACGCACAAGCTTTGGCGTGTGGTATGGACCTGAGCAGAAAGGTGATCGTAAGATCAACGTAAGAGTCGTAGACGTAAGTCTAATGCACAAACAATTAACGGTAATCGAGTTAGTTAATCGTCAATAGTAAGACATCAATTGTTTGTGCATTGGAATTACGATTATAATTCTATTACGGCCATCTTTCTGCTCAGATCCTATAGAATTCACATCAACTTCAAGACATAAGCGATTAAGTCATGTTACGTACTATAATCCTAAGTGACCCTATTTTGCTGCAGTTTTAGGTAAATAACTTTTAAAAGAGTAAGTGGACCCAAATGAACTTTAAATGTAACTAACATTATATTAGTATATGTAAAATATTTGATTTAATTCGTAATACTACTTTCACATCAAATTTGCAAATAAGTACTACGAAATGCGATTTTGCATTAGAATTAAAAACAAATAAAAAATTAAATATTTTTTAAGCCAATAAGAATACTGTACTAAAATTTTATACGCAAACGTGATAATAAAACATTCTATGAAATTTTTAATATTTTTGATAATGCTTTGAAACGTGACACATACATCCTCAATGGGACTTTTTCAGTTTTCAATTTTGGACTCTACAATTTTTCGAATCTGGGAAATAAGATAACCGAATGATCACATCGAGTACGTTCAATATATCGCACAATACGATCTGTTGTTGTACGAGCTGGTTGAAGTGTGGAACATTCCTGGAGCGATTTTTAAAAAATGATTTGTCACTGTTCTCCTTTCACAGAGAGAAGGCTATGAGGCCTAGAAAGAATATAGAAAAGAAGCAGATTTGATACAGGTTGCGGAAGACACTCTTACAGATAAAAAACCACGCCAAAAAGTACTTAAAAGATTTTAGACACTGTAAAAATGAATTGTCGCTTTTCTCCTTCCTCTGAGAGAAGGCTATGAGGCCTAGAAAGAATGTAGAAAAAAACCGGACTCGATACAGTTTGCGGAAGACACCCTTACAGGCCAAAAACCACCACAAAAAGTACTTAAAAGATTCTAGATACTCTAAAAATGAATTGTCGCTCTTCTCCTTTCACTGAGAGAAGGCTATGAGGCCTAGAAAGAATATAGAAAAAAAGCGGATCCGGTACAGGTTGCGGAAGACACCCTTACAGGTCAAAACAAACTTCCAAAGATACTTAAAAAAGTGTAGAAGTGTAAAAATAAATTGCCGCTTTTCTCCTTTTACTCAAAGAAAGTTTTGGAGATCTTAAAGAATATAGAAGAACAACAGATTCAATGGAAGTTGCAGAAAATCCATTCTGAGCTTCGATTCTGTATCGTGCAATGTAGTGAAAATGCGAAAGTGTGCAAATTTACTAGTCGTNCAATAAGATTATAGATATTCTAGTAACTTTTTTCATTTTCTCAATTTCACTACGATGCAGAATCGATGCCAAGAAGTAAAAAACATCTCTCAAGATTACATAAATATTTTTCGCAGAGCAAAAATTTATTTTATTAAACTATTCTTGATAAGTATTGTAGAATAATATTTTAATACATCATCATTACTGTCGTCGTATGTAAATATCTATTAATATACGTCCATATCAAAAAAACGTGTTACAGTCATTAATACAAAGCTACATATAACTAACACACACATTTGGAAATATAAGTGGCAATAATATTTTAATTTATTATTTTATTATATATCCATAGATGTATTGCATTTGTAGTAAAAACAAAAATTTTGTCTCGTATGTTTTTGATTTCTAGTTTAGATCTTCTCATTAAAATGTATTAAAATATTTCTTACGATACTATATTTTTAATGTTTTCACTTTTTTTATGTATTTTGTAATGTAGTAAAGTAGAAGGAGAAAGTAAAGTGATATAAATAACTTCTAATACATATATATATATATATATATGTGTGTATAAATAAAATTTGTATTAATTATTTCTTTGGTAATATTTGTAGAAACATATATATATATATATATACAGGGTGTTATAAAAGTTCCGGGACGGCGAAATATCTCGAAAACTAAGCATTTTAGGAAAAAGTGTTTCAGATAAAAGTTGTAGGGTTTAAAACTGATCTTATCAGTTTGACCTTGGATGGCGTCGCCAAGGTCAGATCGAATGACATTAACTTTTTTAAATGGAATACCCTATTTTTGATTCGAGAATCTAATAGCTGGTGTCAGGAGCTTTCCAAAGCACTATAAATAAGTTTATTTTTGTTAAGTACNCCTATTTTTGATTCCAGAATCTAATAGCTGGTGTCAAGAGCTTTCCAAAACACTATAAATAAGTTTATTTTTGTTAAGTACTTTCCGAGTTATAAGGCTTGAATGTTAGAGTATCTCCAGCATTAGCATTATCCAATGTGTATTACATGGAGGTTGCCAGAACAGATTTACTCTTTGTGTACAGGTCATTTCAAGGTCAACTTGAAAATTTTACATGGAAACCCCCATTTTTTTATTTCGGAAATGAAAAGAACGGGAAATTTTATATCAGGATATGTATTTAGTCATTGGATCCAGTGGCCCCATGAGGCTCATTTGAAGGTCAAACCTTTAACGGTTGGATAACTCTTCAGAAAAACGTTTTCAGAAAAAATGTTTCAATGATTAAAGCGATATACGTGATGTTGATCTTGACCAAAGGTCAAGTTTAGAGGTCATTCAAGACAAGTACATTGTCCAGCCAGTTAAGACAAGACTGTAATGACTGTTCAGCCAATTAAGGCAAGACGAGTACATTGTCCAGTCAGTTAAGACAAGGCTGTAATGACTGTCCAGCCAATTGAGGCAAGACAAAGCATTACCGAAGCATTAGAATAGACTGGATTCAAGCATTATAACTCGGAAAGTACTTAACAAAAATAAATTTATTTATAGTGTTTTGGAAAGCTCTTGACACCAGCTATTAGATTCTGGAATCAAAAATAGGATGTTCCATTTAAAAAAGTTAATGTTATTTCGATCTGACCTTGGCGACGCCATCCAAGGTCAAACTGATAAGATTACTAAATAGATCTTTTTAAACCCTACAACTTTTATCTGAGACACTTTTTCCTAAAATGATTAGTTTTCGAGATATTTCGCCGTCCCGGAACTTTTATAACACCCTGTATATATATATGAATAATTTTAAATGTGTAATTACAATGTCGTTAAAATAAAATAAAAATGAAAACCTGAAATTTTATATACACTTTTTGTAGTGTTAAGTATTATGTAAGTAAATGTATAATAATAATGAAAAATGTTTTTAGAAAGGATATATAAAATACATTTTTATAAGATTACATTATTTTATGTAATTTTATTTTTCATATTTCATCCATGGTCGAAAACCTTTTATATATAATGCACATCTGTATTTTGTATTTGGATTTTCCCAATTTGTTGTATTATTAAATTTTTTTTCAAACACAATTGATGCGCCCAACGACGACAAGTATTACACATTACTAGAAGTATTTTACGATCGCTAAAACAATACTGACAAATTTCTTTCATACACCTAGATGACGTTAATAAGGTTTCAGCAATAGTTATTCGATATTGTACAGGGTCAAAGTTTTCATCAAAAGATTTCTCGCGTATTATACATTCTAGATAATATATTACATACACGCCACAATTAAATATATCGTTCTGAAAAGGCTTCTTATTACATATTACTTCGCGCCATCTTCGATTACATATATTTTTATTAGACTTATCTATCAAAGAAGTTTCTTTCAAGTACTTTTTAAATGCTGCGATAGCACGTTTTTTGTCAGAACTTTTTATCAATTTTGGATCCAGATGCAAAATTGTACTTTTATTTAAATCAATATTTAAAAGGCACCAATGCGATAAGTATAAATAAGGTATTAACATTACACCGTTAACAGGATTTGTTATATTATACATGCGCCATTGTGCATTTTTAGACATTTTATACGAATCTCCTATCATATAATATGAATAATTTGTAGGAACATATATAAAATTACTAGAGGTGCTGTTTAGAAGAGTAAAACAATCAATAATTTTGCCATCTATCGATTTGTTTTTCAAAGAACAAAATTCTTTTGCAGTAAGATTATAAGTAACAAATCCTGTTACAGGTGCATTTGTTATTGAGCCATATTGTCCGATTGTAAGAGTAGGTTCCGTTGATTCCAAATAATATTCTACATCCAAAAATAGACCGTTATCAAGAGCGTTAGCATGAGTTGAACTTTCACTTAAATTGAATTTTGATAAATCCATTGTACTAATACTTCGACTGGATAAAGGAGTACTTGTACAAAAATTATATTTTTTTGCTATCCGTTCTAATGAGCGACCTTCAAAATGACTATACAAAGACTTCTGTTTCTTTTGCCACGTTTCTTCTATTAATGCTTCATTAATGTTTTCTACATTACAATACGATACCTTACTTTTCCTACGTTTCTTTATAGGCATGTTTAATTTTAATTCTGCGCAAAGTTGTGCAGTATAATCTTTCATTTTTTTAACAAATCGTCCAACCTTTAAATTAACTTCATCACATTATACATTTTTTTTAACAATATTGAAAAAACTTTCTACATTTGCATTGCTTAATCGAATTGTACCAGGTGTAATCAGTTGTAATAGTAACGCAGACCACATTGGAGCAAAAGGCATGTAATGATTTGTAATATAATCAGCAATTTCTGGAGCATAATATTTATTATCTTTAACGCTGTTATCTTGAACAATATTTTTTTAATGCAATTTCGATATGTATCTTTTAAAAAACGGCGAATCGATAAAAATTCGACCTTCTAGTTTATAATTTTCATCAAAATCGTCTGCATTACTTTCCACATCTGAATTTACATGATCTATTTCCATTTCATATTTATATTTTCTAGTACAAAATTTATTGATATCATTAATACTTTTATGAGCCTCTTTGGAACAACATGTCAATAATATAGTCATAAATTTTTCATAGCAAAAATCTAAATCCTCTAAAGTATTGCAATGTATCAGTATACACATGCACTCTAAAATAAGGCTTTTGTTCTGTACATATTTTACAAATTTGTTAGAAACACTAGATGAAATACGTTTTTGAAAATGCGCACAACAGCTATGTATAACAATTAAATTTGGGCGGATATTTTCTTTTTTACTAAGCGTTACATAAACTTCTAAATACTGAGATACTGTTATTTTATTCCATTCATTCATTATTGCATTCATTAATGCCCAACTCCAATCGACAACTACAACTGAGAATAATGGTCAAGTTATACGTTTTATTTGCAAAAAGTGACGAAAAGTTTTTAAAAATATACTTATTGCATTAGTATCGTGTATTGCAGAAATCATTTCAGCTATGGGAAGAATAGTACCATTTTTTTACTACCATTGCATAATATAGTATGCGTTTGCACTTAATATCTTTTGGTTTACGGACAACAGTACCAGTAGCATCAAAATGAATTATAATATCATTTTTATCTAATATGTTAATTTGTTCTTTTGTATACATATATACGTGGAATAGCAAACCCGTATTTCGTATATATGGATCATTAGATTGTTGATCTACAATGTATTTTTGAAATAAATCAGACAAATCGTATGAAGAAAGATGTAAATCGTTTTTATTATTCTCTTCCGATTTTGCTTTTTGATATATATTAAGTTTACACAAGTCCTCAAAATATCCATCTTGAGCAAGCTCGAAGTTCGTATTTTTTAAAGTTTAAGGTCGAATTTTTATCGATTCGCCGTTTTTTAATTGCAACATTCGAGGGGACATATAATTCATTTTAAATTTTGCCTGATCTCGCGCTTTACCTCTTAAAGTTAAAAAAATTGGACGACCTTTGTGTTATTTCTGTACATTTTGTACTGGAAACAATATATCAATTATAGCGCTATTTAAATTGGTAATATCAAATTTAAATTGTTGTACATGACTGCTGTACCTACACTTTGCATATGCTGTTAAAAAATTAGTATTCCGTCATAAAACTTCAATGGACATGGAAAATTTAGTAAATGCACCATATTGTTTTGGATTATTTCTCGTATATAATCTTTGTCAATAATTTCATGTTCATCAAAAACATTATTGCGTTCAATATTAAACTGTCCTTGCAAAATACAAAATTTCTTTCGTATTTCTGATTTCGCGTTGTCTGGAATAAATTCAACGAAACTATTACTATTATTGTCACTTATATTATTATCACTGCAACTTTCGCTATTCGTTTTATTTTCAGACTGTATGTCTTCACACAATGTTTTGATATTATTTTCATAAAATAGTAATTTAGGCGATTTTATAGTACGTCGTTGTGGAGTAATAAAATTATATCGCAAGACGATTCGCTATGTACCTCATATAATGTTTTATTATTATTATTCTCTTCATATAACACAAAGTCTGTTTTCACAGTATTGTATCGCTGCACTGAGATTGTAAAATATTTTCTACGATATTTCGTATGTTTTGAATATTATTATTCCAGATTTTTTTATAAGTTAAATATTTTTTTACGATCAAATTTTCTTTTCTGTTTTCAAAATATCTGCAAAAAAGGAATTTATACTTATAGCACAAATATCATTTCAAAATTGCAATGTTTTTGAAAGAAAACTGATATTAAACAAGATATTAAACTAATATTAAAATCATTATACCTTCATTCTTTCTGATAGCATTTTCCTTGAGATTGCACTCGTGCAGTGTTTCTATAAGAATAATATTAACCCTTAAACACATAAGTGAGTCTGGGAGACCTTCCCGAGAAAATACTTTATGTTTGTGCCATTTTATTTTAGTTGAGCAATGAAGTTGGTCAATCATAGCAATCGATAGAGGAAACTTCAAGCTGTTTTTTCACCTAGCCCGAATCTTCTTTCTTATTCCGTCTTTACACAGTAAGCGATCAAAATTCTAGGGGAATTTTCAATATGTGTTTAAAGGTACCTACTGATGGACGCGGCAAATGCCGCGCGCGGCAACGCGACATTTCAGAGAGAACTAGATTCTAGGGGCTTCTACACATTTGCGATGCCGCAAGTGAAGTTGGATCGCAAAAGT
>QKQZ01003336.1:0-23168 GCA_003595255.1 Solenopsis fugax | reverse complement strand
CACACACACACACGCACGCACGCACGCACACACGCACACACCCACACGCACGCACGCACACACACACACACCCACACGCACACACACACACACACACGAGAGACCAAGCATTCACGAATCGATATCACTGTGGACTATACAATTATTAACGAAAGAACCAAATCAAAAACATATACAGTAGTGCGAGAGAGAGAGAGAAAAAGAGCGAGAGAGAGAGAGAGAGCTATCTCCGTTTTGTAACGTGAAATTTGCAAAAGGGCATTTAAATTCGCGCAGATCGCGGGCGAGAGCGAAACTCCCCCGATCTCAGGGTAAAAAGAGAGAAACAGAGAGAACGCAATCCGAGGTTGAAACGTCGTTGCCCTATGATTCCTTAAAACGAGCTGCGAGCAACTCACCCCGCGTGAAAGACAGTTCGAAGAAACTACATTCTATTTACGGCCCGTACTCTTGTAGCTGTATGCTAATTTCGTCATCGTCGACGTCGAGCTATAGAGGGTAGGTACACGCTAATTTTAAATGACCGTTAGAAACCACTTTCTTTAGTCTCCTGACTTTTACAGAATTAATCCGCCGCTTTTCCACGCGAGCTTTTGCTGTGTTTGTGTGATGCAAGCGCCTAGACATCGACGGGTTGCTCATTAACTGCCTCGTGCTCTCCTCGCAAGTACATGTGTACACCTTACATGTCTTTCCGTTCTCGCATGGTCGGTGTGCATAACTACTTTTGCAAATTTATTTTTAGCCGCGAAACTTTCTTACGTTATTCACATCCGAATAAAGGCAGTCATCGATCGTATCATCAGTGTACACAGGATATCGTTCGTCGTTTCTCATGTAAAGATAACGTTCAACTCACGCCGGTATGTCACAGTCGAATGTAACTATCGTCGCCTATAAATGATACACGAAGCTCTTGTTCCCGTTGGATTGTCTCTGGACCGACAGTTCTGTCGAGTTAATTAAAGACTCTGAGCTAGTAATCGGATATACTTCGTGGATCGCGTTTCTGTCTGGCAAAACGTTATCTTGATGGTACGTATAGAGATCTATTTCCTTTCTATTTTATATCTCTCGCTCAAATATTTCATAGATATTCGTCTCTTGATATTATTATATCGCAAAATAATAAACATTTAGCGAATTTAGTTAAACAGAGTTGATCAATATTTAGTTAAGCAAAGTTAATCAACCAGAAAAACAGTACTGATTCAAGACTCATTATTAATTTCTGACTTTTGTTCGACTTGAGGAAACTTGAGGCTATATCGAAGCTTTATGACTTTACGCGTTCTTTTAATAATGCAGGAAACATGTACGTCTAGACAAGCAGACTTCTAGGTAGTAAGCTGACGTCAAAATGACGACAGCATCGGCTTACTACCTGGGTACGCTTCACAGAAACATTGTCATCTAACCAGCTAACAAATCGCATGACTCATTAAGTTCTATAACGATTCTTAGACCTTCAGAGACAATTACGAGTTAGTTACGGGATAATATTGCGAGATACTACTGCCAAATTAATCCTTCTTCCCTTCTGCGAGAAAATGAATGTATGTCTAGACACTTCATTCTTAATGATGAAGTAGTTTCCTCGTTAATAATACGACAGAGAATTAAAGGGCGAAGAAATGAGAGGGAAAGAGATTTTCGATGTAGGCGACGATCGAACAATTCCCAATTCGCTTTTACATACACATATAAAGATACACGTCACGCAAGTAGTTTATACCGATACGTTCCCTGTAACTGGACCATCACTGTTGGACTAAAACAAGGACCGGAGTTATTTCATTCAATGTTTTAAACTGTTCCCTCTTTTTTTCCGTACACCTCATACGCCTTTCCGGTATCCTAATGATGAGGATCCGTCTTGTAAGCGACAAAGATAGCGTAAAAACTCGAAATAAATTGGCTTCCTAGATAGGATTAAAGGAATCTTAGGGTTATACATTTAATGAGGGTGACAATGATAATGGATACAAATACTATAGTAGGCTGTATATACCGGCATGATAGATAATAAGTGTCGATCGTCTGCTTAAGGAGAAATCGATTATCCGATATTATCTGTTAATTGTCCGAATGCACGTCTCCGCTGATGTTCCAAAATGGAAACGCTTTACGTTCATCCTATCTGTCGCAGTTGAATTTACGTGTCTCGAAATCTGGCGTTTTACATGTCCAAGTATAATTACACTAGTCTGGAAAACAGGGTAATTATTAATCTCGAACGGTTGCCTGACTACCCTTGGGCCACTATTAGCAAAGTAGAATGTTTGTGCGTTGTCGCCAAGTAAGATAATTGACTTCTTTCGACCCCCCTTCGCGTAAAAAAAAGATTCTTTTGCCGACAACGCACAACTCTTTATCATTCTTTCTTAATCAGACCATCGAATTATTGTTGAATGTAATAATGTGAAAGCTTACACCTCGCAGACACACAGCCTCTGCCACTAAATGTATATAAAGATGTTATATACACAGAAGAGATATAGAGAGAGACTCGTTTTTTAATTAGTCGAAAGAAAATACGTTCGAAAAGAAAGAAAAAAAAAAGAATATACGAAACTTATATCACATTCCAGAGAAACGAGATACTTGAATTCGCTTCGGTTGTCGTATTACTGTATCATCTACTAGAAAAGAAGGAGCGAAAGATTTTAGGCGTTTATATTTTATTCAGGCGATATTTCCTGATGTTATATACAACCACACTGCAAGAAAGACTTCAAAGTTCAAACAAGCGTAGCGATTTGTATCGGATTGGTATCTATATGTAATATATACAAATTGAAGTGGAAGACGGGGAGCTTTGAATAGTGCCTGCTTAAAATCCAATTTATTATATATCTCAGAAAACTAGGTATGGTCGAATAATTAGTCGTTTGCGACATTGCATGTTGGATCCGAATCCGGCAGATCGGTCAGTAAGAGACAGCAGTCCACAAAAATGTGATCCTCTTTTGCGAGACAAGAAACAAGTAGATAAGAGTTTACACATCTTGCATCATCTTTTCTAGTATTAAATATCGCTGAACAGGTCCAAGTGTTATTATTAATGAAGCTGACGATTAAAAATATGTTCGCACAAATGGTATAAAGACCGATTTCCCACTGAACCGCGCGGCTCCTTGACCAATCGATCCGTTTCTGCCATGTGTGCGATGTCGCAAACGAGACGTTTCATAGAGTGATCGTAGCGCGATACCGGAAGAAAAGTATGCACACTTTTAAAAAAGCTTTGACTACCTTAATATTGTATAAAGACGACAGACACGCGACGAAAGAAAAAAAAAGAGTGTATCTGAAGACTGTTGGTGAAGAAGGGTGAACACGAAATAATTAACAAGTAGTTACAAGCTACAATCGAGCTCAATAGCGCGTTTACGTTGGTGAACCTTTCACAATATCGTATCGACAAGCTTGCGTCTGTATTTAATTTACGTTATACGGGGATACGCCGCCGCGGTTGCAACGGTTGTATTTCATAGGTTTGCTATTCTATAAAGCGTTTGTTAATATACACCATACTCTTCCCCTGTTCTACGCGAGATTTCCCATTATTTGATATTATTAAGTGTACATAAAAAAAAGGTGGTAATTGTATATAAATACTGTTACTGTTCTACAAACTATATTATGTAATATGAATATATAAGAAAAAAAATTGGTTATTTAGTATAACTTTGATTGTGAGATTTTTGACTTACGTTTATTTCGGGCTCCTTCACTTGCAAAACAGTGTCCAGGACTGACGCGCCAATCACTATCTGAACAAGACATCGGTATAAGTATACTTCAAGTGGAGATAGCGGAGTGACTTATTTAACGCTGCGTCAGCCTTGAATGTTATGATAAGGCATATCGGTAACTCCTCAACGTTGCCTCGTAATGCGTTTCATGTTCACTTTCGAGAACAGTTTTATGTTTCTTTTGAACTTACCGGTTTTTGCTTTGATATTATCGATCGTACGGATCTTGTGCGAGCTGTGTGAGACTTTTCGCAGAGATTCAAAGCAATTTCAGCCGCAATCGTGGCATTATTTTCAATAAGAGCTATGTCTGTAATAATAAGGTGAACGTCTTAAAAATAACATTACATTTCACGGCATTTTATTAGTACGTCGCGATCTGTTAGTTTCACTCACTTGCTTCAAGAGACTGACCACGCGTGATCTCGTTGAGTTCGCTTAGAAGGAACGGTGTAACTTGTTTACCCGTTATGCGCATAGCATTGGCTTTCTTCAAAGCCTCGGATATAGCGGCGTCCATGACACTGGGCTGCAACGTATATTTTTCAGGAATAGGGACTGCAAATAATATCCCCGTGTTAATTCCCAGCACCTGGTGCGTCTTCACGATATCGGCTGCCGCTTTGGCGTTGGAGACTCTGCACGGCGCTTTTATTTTGTCTAAAGTTTCGGAGCAGTAGAAAGCTGGAAATTCGGGCGTTTCGCCTATTTTTACGACCGGTACTCCCTGAGTTTCCTGCGAGCATAAAAGTCGTATTTCTATATCAATTTCTGGAAACAAAGAGAACGGTAATAAGTTGTATGAGTGGAAGTAAATATATACATTCATGTACCTACCAGGTACTCCAACGTCTTGCCAATGTCTAGGATAGACTTGACTCCAGAGCAAACGACTGCCACCGGCGTGCGTCCAAGTTCAACGAGATCGGCACTGATGTCGAGGGTCAGCTCGGCTCCCCTGTGAACACCGCCGATACCACCTGTTGCCATTATTGGAATACCAGCTGCATGTGCAATTAACATTGTGCCACTGACTGTTGTACCACCATTCAATCCATGTGACAGAATAAAAGAGATATCCCTGCGTGAGCACTTCATGGTCTTTGCAGAGTCTGCTTTGGACAGGATCTCCAACTGCTCGTTGTTCAAGCCTACATGTATCTTGCCATCTATGATTCCTATTGTTGCAGGTACGACACCCTGAAACAGGAATGAACAAATTGTCAACAACACTATTTCAATAGTGACAGATTAATTTTCAAGGCTGCATCAACTGCAGCTCGCATGTCAACTTAACTGTTTATGAAATCTAGAAAGAAAATTTTTCTGTGACACACTGTTACAAAATTGATTGTATAATTGACAATGACTTAAATTTTTTAAAATCACTAAAATGTTGCTGTTACAAATTCTATATGTGACAAACAAAATTTCTTGACCCTCTTCAGAGTGATGCAAAAGTGCATGGCGTTTTATCGATAGACGAACACTCAAAAAATGGTTTTGCAAGTACAGTCACAATTTTTTGGTTATAAAAAATTAATTAAGGCAGATAAATGATTAGCAAATATTGTGTGATATATTGTGATATAGCATATGTTTGGTACTTAACCAATCTAAATAACAGAGACAGAATTTATATCTGAACTTTTGTGAAATTTAGAGAGAAAATTTTTCTGTGGCATTTATTCATGTTAAGAATCCCCAATCACACTTATTATAAAATTTGTATGAGATCTAAATATTTTAGGATTACTACAATATTGCTGCCATAAATTTTATATGTGACAAACAATATTTTAGCAGACACAAAAAATAGCGATAAATTTTTGTTGTGACACCTAGAAATCTACCTGCATCAGCAAAACATTTTTTTGAGTGAAAGAACCTGTGTGATGACTACACGTAAATACTTATTTACTCCGAGGTTCTGTTACTCTTGAATCATCTTGAATACTGAAAGAAAAGGAAGAAAAGAAAGAGCATCGTTGGACGTGGTATACGAACTCGCTGTCTGACTGCGTCCTCGACTCTCAACGCGGTGTTCAAGTTATCGGGATACGGCATGCCGTGCGTGATGATGGTCGATTCCAGTGCCACGATGGGTAGACCGTGCTTGCGGGCCGCTGCGACGTCCGGCCCGTAGGCGATCGATCGCCGATGGATCGCTGGCGCGGTGGATCTTCTCCATGGAAGTCTCGCCGCGAGAAGATCGCACAGACGGGTTCGATGCATACTCGGGATGCGTGAATACGCGGGAACCGGGAACAGACGAACGACGACACCCTTGCGCGGCGCGGAGTCGCCTACTTCAGAGATAAGACGAACGAGCCGCGATAACCAAACGTTATTTGAAACGAATCGAGATAAATCGAGATTAAGCGTGAGTGTTCGATACCTTTATCCCGTCGCTTTATTGCCGGGGCGCTCGGCAGATTCCTCGCGTTACGATCTTCATTTCTCTTCCATTTTTATCCCCCTGGCAACGAGATCGATAGGTGATCCTCTGTTCGACGACGTCGATCGTTTTTTTCCGGATTGCATCGCCGGCTGCAGCTGTACCGAGCGCTCTGCACTGTAGCTGCACCGCGCGGTATATCTTAAAATAAAATGGATCTATACTTCTGGTACTGGAGAGAAAAAGAGGAAGGATATGAGGTGCGAAAAGTTCAACAACTTTTTAAAGTGAATTCAATGTCATGAAGATTCTGTCGCGTGAAGTTATACCCGAGTTGAAAGGTCGGGGGCGCGCGTGTGCCAGCGTGTGCGCGCGATATTCGTGAAGCGCCGAGGCCCGGTCCCCGGTCTTATCATTTCTCATTAACTTGATTAAATTTAACAATGGTCAACAATGAGACTTTCATCGTATTTTGTCGAAAATTGATTGCATTATTTTGTTTTCCTTGTCCATTTTCTGTAAATTATAATTTGTTTATACAAAGTATAATACTTTAGTAATTAAAATAATAAAAAAAAACTAGGTTAGGTTGATTAATTTTAAATTTTGCAGTTGGCAATTTATGTTGATTCATGTATCTGATCCACTGATGAATGCTGATGAAGGGATGCGTTCCACTGTTATGCAACGCTTTTGGAATCATTTAAACCTTGTTTATCAAATATTAAACAAGGATAAATGACGAGTGATAAGCGGAATACGCCTTAGATCAATCGGAATTAGTGAGACCAGTCCTGAATCTACGGTATCATCGATACGTGCGGAGGATTGAACGTTAGGTTAGGAATAGGTTAGAAAATGAACAGTTGTATTGCGGTAAGTTGAAAATGCCGATTAGGTTCCTGGATATGTATTCTGTACACGCTTTTTGTACTTAACGATAGTTATCGGTTGCGCAGCTTTTTTGCCATGTAAAATATCTGCGCAACGACACCGACAAGAATACATACCCTGGTTCAGACGCAGTAAGTTGGACTGAACTTTACCCTCTCGCTGCGTCTTCTCGAGCGATTGACTGATCGATCGATCGTTAGAAGAGAGGGGAAAGTTCGGCGCAAATTCAATCTCATTATACCAAATCAAAATAGCATTTTTGCTCTCGGTTGTACAATATTGAATTTTAATTATCATATATGATTTCAGATATTTTTAACAATCACACAGAAGGCATCCCTAGTGTTAGATGTAAACTCCCTAAATTCTAAATGAGATGATCGAACGTTTTTTTGTTTTATAAATAAAATTTTATCTAAGGATAATTTCAACTATTGTAAGTTGCGATTAACTTAATCAATAACTATCAAGTGATATTTGTATCATTTTGTTAACATGGGTGAAAATCAATTTTTATTATTAGAGTTATTTATTCATTTTTTGTATAATATAAAGAAAAGATTAGACTAGCAATAATGAGTTGTATAATTAGAAATTTTGCTTTAAGCGATTCTGCTAATTTTGCTGCAGTTTTATTTAAGTAAACAAGTAAATCAAAATGAATTTTTGCACGAATATTGCAGTTTTAGTATATGTAAAAAAATTTGATTTAGTTCATAATGTTGTTTCTAGTTAAATTTACAAATAGTGCTACAAAACACGATTTTAAACACATAAGAACAACAATTGACAGAAAATTAAATAACTTTTAAACTAATAAAAAATTTATGCTCAAATTTTACATAGATATTCAAATATAATAGTAGAGCAATCTATGAATTAAAAAAATTTTTGATAATACTATAAGATGGCACTTACAATCCTTTAGTATTTACAGCGCGAGCTGCACAGAAAATAATATTGATCAACAACAAAAACGTTCGTTCGATATCTCACAATTCTCGTACGTCGAGAAGAAAGATAAACACCAGAAAAAAATTGGCATATCCAGCGGAAACAGAGATTTCAGACATTACTTCGCAGTCACTGCTAATACGAATATCATCGATGAGCATCAATTCTTGCTGATCATCGTTTAATAGCAGATCATTTAGCAGATATCTCATTCGAACCGCGCATGCTGACAATTCAATGTTAACTTATTGCGACGATCCTATCGATTTGACGTCAATTTTCGGGAAGTAGATTTCGCGCGCGTATTGACATACATATTTCCCCGATATGTTTTCCACGTAATTGGAGCAGGGCAGACGATTTCTCGGAACGATCGGGACGAGACTTTCGACTGTGACAAAATTGCATGGATATCTTTTTTTAAAGCTCTTCCTCGACGTTCTCGCCGAGATTATATCGTCGATGTTTATATGGACGCTAAATTCGTCCCGGTCGTCGAGATTACAAGATCATCGGGGTCAATCCTAATCGCGATTATTTCATAGTCCGAGTGGGGAATCGCGACGTTTACGCGCGTATATAAGATAGGATTTTCCTCGATGAACTTTCAAAGTTTCGAGTTCAAGGGTTGAAAGGGGCGGTGGGATGCGATTTCCGAACGCGACGTCATAAATCGCTCATAAGTATCGACACTCTCGTTACAGCACGTAGTGTGTCGACAGTTTTCCAAGGTGTCCAGCAAGAATGTCCCCGTTCAAGGAGCCGCTTTCCCATATGCCGAGTGACGATAAATTATCGCTGAGTAGATCGTTCAGAGACAGGGAGACGTTGGAAGATATACACATGAATTTCAGGGAGAATGATAAAAGGTATAGTACCTTTCAATCGTTCCTCTCCGGACGCTCCGTTAGATAGATGTAAATATAAATGAATAAACGATAAAAACGACGGATATGCTCACGAAGGAAATATTGCAGTTATAATAGAATAAACAGAGAGACTCTCTGTTTATTCTAGTATTTATCCTAATATTTTCGAGAGGATCGCTGTAATTTTTAATAGTTCATCGATCAAGTTCCACGACCCTGATGGAAAAAATTCTGCACAAATTTAGATGCTACAAAAATGTACAGAATAATGCTAGAATTGGAATACTTTTGTCAATTTTAATAATTAAATACATATTTCTGCAAAAAATAATTTCAACAAATTTCTATTTCTAATAAAACTTTGTACTTATTCATAGAAACTTTTTCTGCCAGGATAAGCTACTTAGAAATGTGTAAATTGTTCTAATTTATTGTAATTTATGTAGAATTTTTCTTCGAAAAGGAAATCTCAAAATCACGACGCAGTTGCTCGCACAAGTACGTTTTACTTTGTCCGCGGAGAATAATTATGATGTCGATATAGTAAGTTTAGACGTAACGAAAAATAGACTGATTACGTTTTAAGCTTAAAACCCACTTTAGATGACCTATAACTCGTGTCGGAATTCAAGATAGAATCCTATTTATAATTTTATATGCAATGTAATACGAAAAAAAAAACGTTTCGAGTAACATACATGTAAATATTAAGATGCGCACATGTACGAAGCACATAGTGTATAAGATTATAAATAGAATTCTGTCTTGAAATCTAACGCGAATTATAGATCATCTAAAATGGGCTTAAGCGTTGTTATATATAAATTGTCCTCATAGCGCGGTTTAAAATAAAACTTTTTGCGCATCGTAATTTTTTACTAACGCGATTGGTGAAAATCAATAGTCCACTGCGAATTTTTATAGCAACAAGTGTTCCAATATCCTACAACAATATTATAATTTAAATTATTGCAATAACATTATATTTTGCATTACGACAAAAGTTGCAAAGAAAATATTATGTAATTTATATATTTTCTCTGTGTATGAATTTAAGTCAGAAAGAAGTAGGAGAGGTGAACGAATAAAAAGTCTAAATAAATTTCAAACAAAAATAACCGCTTGTGTATGTTGAAGCAAACTCGCAAATAAGATGAAGGTCAATTAACCGAGCACATAAGAGATTGAATATTATTATAAAAGTAGTGAATTACTTCAAATATTACATATCAATCAAATAAAATTTAAATTGAAATGATAAAATGTTATATATCTGTAATACATATTATTCAACCTGCGTCTGATAATAATCAAAATAATAAAAATAATCGCTCCAAAAAATAAAAAATTAACAGACGTAGGAATATTTAACATCTCATCATTTCAATTTAAATTTTGTTTTATTGATATGTAATATTTGAAGTAATTACATTACTTTTATAATAATACTCAATATCTTATGTGCTCGGTTAATTGACCTTCATCTTATTTGCGAGTTTGCTTCAACATACACAAGCGGTTATTTTTGTTTGAAATTTATTTTTGAGATTTCATCTCGTTTGCTCGGTTAATTGACCTTCATCCTATTTGCAAGTTTGCTAAATAAATTCAGAAAGAATTCGTATTTAGGGGCGATTACGAATTAGGCGCTTATGGTTACGGCAAGAATAGTGTCAAGTTGTTGTATGTGCACCGGAACGACGAGCTGCGCCACGAGATTCGCGAGTACGAGGTCGATACGCACTTGCGTCTGGGCTCACAGAAGGATTATCTCGAGGGTGACAATCGCGACATCATCGCGACGGATAGCCAGAAGAACACGGTGTACCTGATGGCGAAAAAGCACGGCATCCACTCGCCAGAAGCGTTCGCGCTTCTGCTCTGCTCTCACTTCCTCTACACGTACGAACAGGTAGTGGAAGTTAGTATCAACGTCGAGGAGTACCCGTGGGCCAGGTATCACGTTGACAATCGGCCGCACAACCACGCCTTCATCATGAGCCCCACCGCGACGAGGTTCTGCCAAGTCAGTCAGGTCAGAAACGGTACGGCTCGAGGAAAACGATTAATTGTGATCTCTGTCACGTAACTCGACGAGATTAATCTAGAAAGTAAAACACAACACGTCGAAGATGTAGCTCGCGTTAAATAGAAATTACACGTATTTTTTTTACACGATTACGAAGTATACTTCAATTCCTAAATAAATTTAGTAGAATTAATTTTTCATTCCTTCAATTTTTTTTGCAAGGAAACAATATTAAGCAAAAAATATGATTACGCGATAAAGTACGAAAGTTATGTAAATTATGAAAGCCTCACGATGCCTTCTAATAATTATTTTTTTCTCTTTTAAAATATATATGTTACTATTTTTTTTACACACGTCGAGGCTGCAATATGTCTGACAGATGACATGTGCATATGGCGCTCTATTTGTTTTGAAAAGAAAATTTTATGAAGTTTATTACATCAGAAGAAAATGAAGTACTTGAACAGGCAGAAAATTAGTCCATTAGCTTTTCATTCAGGATTCAATTCGGTTTTAGAATCGCCACAAATACAAGGTGGATTAAAGGGGCTGCGAGTGTTGAAGACCACGCAGAGCTCGTTTACAGACTTCATTCAGGACGAGTACAGGACGTTGCCGGACATGAATGATCGTATTTTCAGCACTGTCGTAACAGCGACCTGGGACTTCTCCACTGCAAGGGGAGTGGATTTCGACAGCGTCTGGTACATGGTGAAGGAATGCATTATGCAAAATTTCGCGGGTCCACCTGACACAGGGATCTATTCGCCCAGTGTTCAAAATACGCTTTATCTCGCGGAAAAGTGCATACTTGATAAAGTTAAGCAAGTAAGCATTAATGTTGTTATAACGATTTACTATCTTATCGCATTTTTTTTGCCAAAATGATAAAATTACTAAATTAAATAATTTAAAAATAATTTAAAATATTTCATAATATTAAATTATTTCATCTTATCTCTTACGTGTGCACTACGCCGGAATAACATATTTACAGATTTGTAGCATCGAGATGCAAATGCCGAATAAGCATTACTTTGATTTGGATCTCAGCAAATTCTCCAAGGTTATACAAGGACAGAACAAGGAGGTTTATCTACCCATGGATAAGCCATCGGGTATGATCTATGCTCGATTAAACAGAAAAGATGTTTCTGCCAAATTGTAGACATGTATGATTGTTGATTTATTAATAAAGTTTGTTTTCTATATAATTAATCTTATACGTATAGCTACGTAAGTCTCAAATAAATATCTAAAGCGCACTTCTTTTAGACAATCTTTGACTCGCGTCAGAGATTTTGGGATAGAATTCTACTATTTTTATATATTATGTTATTTATCTCGCATATATATTACACGTACTATGATTCTGCAAGTGTCTCATACATGACACGTAAAATTATAAGCAGAGTTATATCCGGAATTCTCTGACGCGAATGGACCGTTTAAAATAGACTTTAACGATACCACGGGGGATGTAGGACAAAAAACGCTCAACGTCACGAAAGAACACCTAATGGAGTTATCATCGAGCTACGAAAAATTTCACGTCGAAAAAGTTCACTCCTAAAATAGATTAAAATTTATAAAGACAGATATGGTCTCGCTAGCTGAGGATCTGTACGACACTCCTCCGGCATGGTGGGAAACGGACTGTGTAAAATACGGGTAGGTTCTGATTGTTCTGAAGCCTCGTCGTCGGTTTTTCCTGAGAGTAACCTCTTAATTGATTGACACAGGCTCAGCTACACACCAGTGAGATCGCGATTAACGTTGCTGATAGGAAGTAACGTGGTACGATTGACGGATCGCGCGTACATGACGCGGCTCACGTCGAGGCTGCAGGAGGATTACGAGGCGCAGCAGAGAGCTCGCGCCGAACGAAGGAAGCTGAAGATTATCAAGGCCATGCCGAAACTGCGTGAATTACTGCCCAGGTCATTGCTGAAGGCGACGACGGCTCGGCGATGTCGCGAGTGTGCGCCGAAATTTCACGCGGAGGCGGCGAAAAAGTGCAAGCAACTTCCGCAGCTGTTACTGAAGGACGATTCAGAGCCCTAAACGTCAAAGGAACTTCTAAACACATAATAATCCCCATTTATTTCGGCCACTTTGGTGACAAAATCTAAACGTAATCCAGTAGAAATACAGAGTGAAGGAACATTTCGAGTACATGTCTGCACAATAAATAACAAGCCATCATGAAAATTTATACTGGACTAAGTGTTTAGAAACTAAGTTTTCCTTGATAAAAATTTTTCTCGGAATTTTTCATATAATTTTTCAAAAATTTTATACAAGTTTCAGAATTTTTCATAATTTCTGATAAAATCTTATAAAATCTGAAAAAGTTTAAAATATTTTTTAGAAATTAGAAAATCTTAAAATATTTCAGAATTCACACATGCGAAAAATTTTAAGGAAACATGTAGACTTTCTCAGTACTTTTGAAAAGTGTTTCAATTCGTATGAAAATTCTGAGACAAATTTTCACCAGGATCTAATTGGCTAATTCTAGAACTAATCTAAAGCTAAACGAGTGAAGGTTTGTTGTGAAAAGTTCGATGACTGATTCAATCATGAATAGTTTCGCGAGTGAGAGAGATGGGGTGTTTCGCGGCGAGGCCTTAGGTCGCCGCCGTCTCCATTCGTCTCTGCCGCGACTTCTTCAACGGCAGGTGAAACACGAGCGGCCGGTTGACGGGTATCCGCATCAGTAGTCCCGGGGAGTTACGATCGATCGTGTCGAGTGCGTCGTCGGTGCCTGCGAAAAAAGATTGCTATTTTTAAGAGCAAGATACTTCTCTCTTTCTCTCTCATTCGCCTCAGTTTCCAGTCCAACGATTGATTTTTCTCCTTCGCGCGAAATTATCCGTACCCACCTAGAAGCTCCTCGGCCCAAAGGTCGTCCCACAGCTCATCCGACCCGGACAGGTGTTGGAGACCCGACGACAAGATTAGCGAGGGATCGGGCGTGTGCCTGTAGTGGTAGTCCGACCAGCCCAACGATGCGAGAGTGTCGCTGGAAAATGAAAACGCTCGAGTAGCACGTCGCCGATCAGTCGCGCATGATATTAAACGTTACGTTCGCAAATAGAGCTATAAAGGATTATCGGCGGTGAGATTGCGAATTTTCTCGCGCGCGACGATACAAAAATTAATTCAATATCACTTTCCCTCGTAAGTTAATTATTATTATTTCTCTCTGAATATCTCTAAAGACTAAAGTTTTTTACCAGACGCAATCTCGCAGTCGCGCGCGCGCGAAACGAGTTTAACTCTTAATTTAATCTTTTTTAATCGCCATTGAAATATAAACATACTCGTAAAGTCCATCGAGATAGTATCTATCCGGCGCTTTCGTCCATGCCAATAGAGGGAAAGGCATTTGCATCGGCAAATAATGTACATGATAATGCTGTACGTGATTCATCTTGGGCAGCGTGGTTTTCGTCCTCAGAGATTGAAAGAATTCCATCAATGCCTTCCTAGGGCTGCAACGTGAGAGAAACATTTAATAAATAATTGAGGACGGAGAAGCGGAAAGTAGAAAATGGCACGCTTATTTGGCGCCCCTATGTTACAGATTCTTTATGCCGCACCTTGAGTAGCAAACAATATTTTTAAAAATATTTTTAAAACATTTGGAAAACATTTTTAAAAGCGTTAAAAATAATGGAATAAGCCCCATTTATTTCATTAAAAAAACGTTTATTTTAATAATTTTTTAACATTTAGAAAACGTTTCGTTTAACATTTGAAAAAAATATGTCTTTTAATATTGAATAAATATTTTTTTAATATTTTAATATTAAATACATTTATTTAATATTAAAAGACACATTTTTTCAAATGTTGAATTTTAAATGTTAAACAATTATCCATTCATTAAAATAAACGTTTTTGAAATAAAGAGGACTTAACACATAATTTTTAATATTCTTATATGTCCGTTTTTACATAATATTCGTGGTATACTACTTCAATATCCATGGAAAATGTTTTACGAATGTTATTGTGGTAAAAAATTAATGTGAATTATTATGCATATTATATTTATAAACTTTATAATTATTACATTTAAAAGTTATAATATTCCCGATAATTTAAAATATTGAAATAAATAATATTATTTATTTCTTCATATAATATTATCAGGAGTGAACATATAACCATTTATTAATATTTCAGGAATGTTATTTAATACTAAATAATATTACGCGCTTACAGGATGATTATTAAAATTTCATAAAAAAAAATTGTTGATAAGAAAACGTTCAAATTTTGGTCAAAGAAAACTGATTCAAAATCGTTCGAACAACTCAAAGGAGTCAAGATCGATTTGAAAAATTCTGTGTATGATTGAATTATTAAATTCTTTTTTCATTCCTAATAGCTTTGGTATAAAAGCACACTCACGACTCCAAAAAAAATTCTTCCGAAGTTCCGGCGAGTAGCACCACGGGCAACGCCAACTGCAAATCACCACAACAATTAATCTGTATCCCCTTTTTCTTTNTTTTTTTTTTTTTTTTTTTCTAAATTTTATACTCGATCGTTCACGCATATCTGCCGGCGATCTCGAGTAACACGTAGTATATATACATGCCGACTAACTTTACTCGCGTTGAGTTAATAAATTATTTATTAGTAAATCACAGAGCACTGGTCGATCTATTAAGTCGATCTATATTTCCAAGCGCACTTTTCCTCTGCAATCGAAGAGATCCTAAATTTATGAGATCGATACGGCCGCTTTTACACCCGCCATTAAGCTATCTGACGCCGCGTTGTTGGTCGTTACTTGCAACATCAGCCCCGTCTTCATGCTGCAGCACTAACTGGAGGATTGATTGGTCGGATCGCTACGTCCGCAGGCTGCGATATACGTATAACGACAAACTGAGAATTTCGACGAAACTGGATCGCTTTATAGCCGCGCAGTCTTACCCTCTTTCTCTCCACGCGCGCTCGTGCTTTTCATTTTTCCCTCGGCCGCGGTTCATCAGGTGGTCGCCGAGGAGGCGACTTTACATTTCGCGAAGCACGTATCGCTACACCGTCGTCGTCGCTTCCTCTCGCAGCTATAATCTACGGCATATTGCGTGTGACACGTTACAACACGCGTTACTACGAACTGTTAAATAGCGTTTATTACGTTAAATAGGTATGAAAATGTCTCTTAATGTAGAGTTTACTTTTTTAAGAAAGTAAGAACACCAGGATTTTGACTTCCACCGCCATTATGTGCAATTTTTATCGCTTTTTTACTGATAATGAGACATTTTAATTTTTCCTTCCCCAGGAGAAGTGATTGATTCAGAAGATTTCTAAATAAATTTGCCTTCAAAGTTCTTTCGTTTAATTAATTGTTTAAAAGTTCTTACCGACTTTGTCAAGTGTCTTGGAACATTTTTACATTTAGCTGTAGACCTTCGCAGAATTTTCAGTGAAACAGAAAAAAAATTCCTTGACTTTTCTCCGTTTTTCTGCTCACTGTTTAAAAAAATTTCTTGAAACAAAAAAGAAGCACTTAATAAAAATAAAGAAAAAGTTAAAATTTTTTATTAACAAACTTTTTTTAAATGTATATAAAAAATGATTGTATAAAATTTCATCATATTTTTAGCGCATTTTAAAAATATAATATTTATAAGAGAAAAACTTTAGTGCACTTTTTAGAGGAGCACTTATCTTCTCTATTTGTATGCATGATTACTGAAGCATTTTGTAAATATTTTGCAAAAGTCAAGATATTAATTTTTAAATATATTTGTTAATTGAATAGGTTTTCTGCAACTCGTTCACTGCAAAGTTTAAAAATCATTAACAAAAATATTTACAATCTTTCTTTAAATAATCTTAAAAATTATATATTTAATAATAAAAGAAATAAAATTTAACAATTTATTATTTGGCTTATAGTAATTAAATTTTATTTCAAGTTAATACATTTTTTTGTTCTTTGATTTTCCCGGTTTTCCCTGATCATTTTTAATTTTCTTGATTTTTCCCTGATTTCCTTGACATAACAACTCTGTTTCGTCAATTTTCTCTTGTCAGCAAGATAAAGTTGTTTATCAAGACGTTTTGATTTTTTTACCCCCACGAGAAGATATTAATTAAAAAGATTTCTAAAGAAATTTTTGCCCTCAAAATTCTCTCGTTTAACCAATTGCTCGAAAGCTCTTGTCTAATTTGTTGTGTCTTAGATTATTTTTGCATTTAGATTCTTTCGTCAATTTTCTTTCTTCAGCAAGATAAAGTGATTGAAAGATCTCGATTGAATGGTAAGAAACATTTGCTCGTAATAAGGGCAACAATAAATGTACCACTTTACTTTTCCACTTTCTAATGAACTATACCAATCTTTTACGTCTATTTAATATTTCCGTTCTCTTACAGCCACAATAAATTGTGACGTTGGAAACAAGAAATCATGTAAATATCTTTGCTACAATGTACATTGAAATGAATTTATGTTTTCATATGGTTCCCCATTCGCTTTCGATAAAAGAAATTGATAAATAAGATATATAAAATGTATCGGAAACTCCCATTTCTTCATCATCCTGCATTAGCAAACGTACACCGTAATAATTCAATTTGTATGTGTCTTGTGTTTCCAACGAAAGTGGTTCTTATGATAATCGGAATTTACAGTTATCTTTGAAAGACAAATTTTCGATAACTGTAGACAGATAACACGTTTTGCTGTTGATTGATGCAGAAAATGAATGCAAAGTTCATCTACATACTTTAGCGCACAATTCATGTAAAAAGATCAATTATTAATTTTTTTTAAAAATTGATTATATTGACGTACATTTTGCAATAAAAAGAAGATTGATTTCACGCTGTTGATATGATAACTTAATGTAGCTGGAATAGAGAAGATATAGGAAATAGGAAGCGACAGGCCTGTTCCTGCCAGCCGAAGTATTATTGATTAGTACTTTTTGCACGGTTCATCTCTTCTCTNCCCCCCCCCCGAAGAGGAAAAAGAGAAAATATAAACTGTGCGAGAAGTGTTCAATTGAAAAGAACAGGCCCGTACGTGGATGCTCCAACAACAGACTGGAAATAAAAACAATGCGAGCTCGTGAATAACGTTCTCCATAATCGATGAGATTGCAATTTTGCTGCTCTCTGCGCTCGCAGATGGTGAAATGTATGCGAATGAGCGAGACGCAAGATTCTAATGGGTCGGCTAACTGGAAATCAGCGCGATTCGCCAGTGCACAGGATGTTCCACATGCGATTCTAATCGCGAGGATTACGATTATTCCTCGCGGGCACCTTTCACATTCGCGCGCATCATAAAACGGAAGATGAAGAAAGGTGAAACTGACGTTGTCGGATGCTTATCTTCTGTGCGACAGGTTCGCCGGTAATTATCGCATTGCCACTGCAGACATACATCATGCACATGTCCGCGCTTAAAGTCGTAATAGATAAATATATACGCATCGACAGTCGTTCCTCATCAATATTTTTCAACTCTTCTTCCTTTTTTTACATGTACTTGGCACAAAGCGCGGAAATTAAATCTTGCTCGAAAAAATTTTTGCTCGAAAAGGAAAAAGAAAAGAAAAAGCGATGAAAATAGAAATCTTCTATCCGCGCGGAAGATTTATGACGTCGTCTCCATTAAGCAACGGACATCTTAACTTTGTTATCGCGCGTAGCGATTATAAATTTCACAAGTTGCGTACGATTATTTTCTTCGAGAGAATGATAGATGCGAGTTATTAGTACAATTTCACAGCCTATGAAAGCGCCGTGCTGTGGGAAGATTTATGGGATAACGATCTCCGTTTGATCGCGCGATAGATATATTCGATCAATTTGTCTGGCGCGCGGAGAGGCTTTACGAGATCGTATATCAATGAGTTTGACCAGGTGCGTCAATCGGTTTCGCCGGGAGACGTCAGAGACGCGTCCTACTAGCATGATAATCTCTGAACCGAATGAGCTGCGAAGGGGACACCGTGAGCGACTTTCCCTTATACGCGCGCGACAACAATGACAGCGATGCGGCGATGTCGGAAATCAACAGTTTCTATTTCGTGCAAACACGCGCTACCCCGGAGGCGGATGGAGCCGGACGTCATTACGGGTGACTGTAAAATAACGGTCGTCCGTTTTCTCCAACGAGAACAAGGGGAACAATGGTTATTTACACTCCTCGAAAGGTACACTTCCCGACGTTATTATCGTCATTTTCATCGCTGCGCAGAATAAAAATTAGTGTATCAGATCAACAATCATCATTTCATACATATAGGTCGGCATAAAATCTTTAAAGAATTTCATATCTAATCTTAAACTTAATCTATAACTGCCTTGCGTGAAGAAATTTTGTATGGCTTCATCAGGAAACATCTATTCGTCTTTATTATTCAATAATAATTTTACGAGTTGAGCGGAAAAAAAAGAAAATAACAATATCTTCAAATTAAAAATTAGATTTTTTTAAATATTAATTTGATATTTTTTATTTGATATTTTTTGTTTTAATTATTGCGACTCATTTGTGAGAGAATTCTTCAGTTTTTAAATTTCGATAACTTTTAGGTCGTATTGTATAGCCAAAACATTCTTAAGTCAATTCTTCAGCTGCTGCCCCGCCTATTGAATGTACTTTATTAATTATATTATTGGATTTTTTTTTACTGTTACTATGTAAACCGTTGTACCCAAAAAAGTTATTATTATTTATAGTTTTAAAGGCTTGGGAAAAAACCCGTTTTTTTTTTCAATTTTTCCGCGGATTTTTTCTCTCAGAGGTAGAAAAATTCATTGAAAAAATTCAAAAAGTGTTGTACTATGCAGGTTGAGAGGATGCTTTGAAATAATTAAATTTTNTCTAATTAATATTTTAAAGCTTGTATTGTAAAAATTAAAAAATACATAATCTAAATACCATGCTAATAAGATAATAGCAGGTCGAGAGAATGACTTGAAATAATTAAATTTATAACAATATACAGAAAGAAGTAAACTATAAAACGAGATTACACTTCAGGATTTCACCGGATCAGGGTATGGCGAACTAGAGTTAAAAATCTGTGTTAATGAGAAATAACTAGAAAACGGTCCGTATAAAGTTAAACTAATGTTAGTTTCTGTCTTTAAGTTTCTGTCTTTAAAGTTTTTTCTTTTCATTTATGATAATGTGAATACGAGGGAAACAAAAAGAAAATCACAAATATAAATAAAAACAGAATTAATATATTTTTTAAATAAAATAAAACGTGTGCCTCTTGATAATTGCTAATATTCAAAATTCTTCAAATAATTAACATAAATATTAACTTAAATTAGTCTTTAAACTAGTTGTTAGGATTACGTTTGTTCTTAGAACAGTTTGTTTAATAATTATGATAATTATTAAACCTCAAGTAATGTAATATAAACATAAAAATTAACTCGATATTAATTCCAGCGCTTATACAAGGTGTCTTACTTTAATAATATTGTAAAATTAGGTAGCATGTCATTTACATAGCAAAAAAAGCAATTTTTCAGAAAAAAAACCGGAATTTTTTTGGTTTTTTCCAGCGATTTGAAAAAAAAAACGTTTTTTTTTTTTAAACTATACTGCTATAATATTAACAAAAAATATTTTACTGAAATTCAAGATTATTAAACCCATTAAAGAAAATTTAATATTCTTGCTTGTACATGATAATGATGATTATTGATTTGATACTAATTTTTTTTTTGTGCGAGCTGCGAAGTCGCAGCCGGTTGCTCCACATTGGATTGGCTCAAGTCGAATCAACCCGATAAATAATGTAACGGGGTTCACCGGGATGCTGCTTTCAAGCAAGCGGGAGAAAAGGGTGAGGGGAAGGAAGGAAAGTGAACGAATTGGAACGAATCGAGAGATGGAGACTTCGATTCTGCCCAAGTCTTTTGTTAGACTTCGTCGCGACCGCGCTCGGCGGAATCCCCTGTCATCGCGACTGATGGGACCAACCCCTCCGGTATGGGAGAACTTTCCCCAGAGAAAGCCGGTGCGCAAGGTCATGGGCGACGGCGCCATCGGAAAATTGTCCGAGTAAACCGGTTCCAATAACGCCGATTCCACCGATCGATCCGTCGGCGTCGCCGCGGTCCCCGTCAGTCTCATCGATATGTATGACACGCAGTGCTTTATGCCGCGCCTGATGATCTCAAAAGCAAAATGACCGCGAGGTGTACACGCAGCTATAGCGATTTCTCTCGCACGCGATTACTGTCGTAGAGAAATAACTGCGTAATAATGATGAGAAAAAAAAAAAAAAAACTAGAATACAGCTGCTCGTAAAAAGCGAAAATCGCTTTTATTCCTACGCAACTCGGGAAACTATTTATGATACAACGATTTAATCTGAATCTACAGTAGTCGGAAATATTTTCATGTAACATTATTAAGTGCAGAATAAGTGCAGAAAATATTCTTAGCGATTAGATTATCTTAGAAATGGGAGCTTTCCAGCAAGAGACACAAAAAATCGACACAGGAATCATTTTATCTTTGTCTCTCACTGAATATCGAAGATAGAATGACTTTCTGATTAAAAAAGCACGACTAAAAATGACTAAAAATTGAACGAGTTACGAGATATTTTATATTTTATTGTATTTTCTGACATACAATTTATTATTCGATTAATTATTATGTAACAATAATAATCTGCATTGTTACAACTTACAAAGTTAAAATAGGAACAATAGTAATCGTTTTGAGAATACAAGTATAGTTCCAACATATGTATCATATATCATAACGATTACTTCTACCATTATTTTAATTTTTATAAAGACATTGTAACAATGTATCACTATCATATATCATTTAGATCTAAAATATGTTCCTCTGTGATTACTGCTAAAGATTATGTATTTTAAAATTTGTATATATGTATATGGGTTCGAACTCGCGACCACACGACATCCCAAATTTTCTAATATATATTTTGACATAAATAAATAATAGAGGGGGAAAGAGTATATATTTTTGTTATTTAAAAGAAATTTAATTTTAGCAATGTTTGCACATATTTACGAGATTCCATTCTTTATGACTATATTTCTATTGTTTTAATTGTTTATAGTTATTGTTTCTTTCTCTGATTACGATATTTCTTCATAATTAAATTAATCAAAGCGTAAATCTCAATCAATAAAATACGAGTTCTCAATTATTCATTATAAATTTTCATTACTAATCAAACCAGAAATTGTTGATATATTACTATTTGATAATCATTCGTTTTTGTTATTTAAAAAAAATTTAATGTTAGCAATGTTTGCACATATTTACGAGATTCCATTCTTTTTTATGACTATATTTCTGTCTGTTTTAATTGTTTATTATAGTTATTGTTTCTTTCTCTGATTACGATAAATGTCGGTAATAATTTTTATGACTGATGGTAAGGAGCTTCCGCCAGGAGTCTACGGTAATTGAGCGATGACATTATCGACTATTGATAAAAAATTCATGATTTTTTATTTATAAAAATATTGTACGTAATGTAGATTTATATTTTACGCGTAAACGCCCAATCCTACGCTCAACCTTTGCTATATTAGGGTACTTTTCAATTTTCCTTTGTCACAATTGTTAACACAGTAAGAGTTCTATTTTATGCTCGCAACACTCGATCGCGAGCGTCATTTGTTCTTGTTTTATCAAGAGGCGTTTAATAAACAAGAATGAAATGATTCAATCATTTCAATCTGAACTGGCAGGCTTACTGGATTTTAGTCAAAATACCATTTATAAGTGTTTAAATTTAACAGTGATAGCGGTGGTTATAAATGCAGAGGTTGAAGTGATGAAAACAGTTTTTCTTACCTCACAGAGATTAAAAAGTGGCATGAACATGTGGTATTGAAAAAAAGACTTTGTTCCAATTGAGCCATCCACAATGTTACGTTTTGTGCATTTCCCATAAGGGTCAAGCGATACGTATTAAGCAGTAGGAAAGCAGCCTTCAGCCCTTGATATCTGCACGATATGGAACGAAAAGCAATCAAGTACCAATTAATCGATCCTCCACCTTCCACCCTTCCACATCGCATCGGTCGGTCGGTCCACCAAGGGTCCACCTGTTCGCGTTTTTCCTACGGGCGCGGCGCGCGCGATCTCGCGACTCGCGAGTTTCCCAGTTTCCCACGCGCGCTGTTAGGTGGCGGTAAAGGCCGAGGACGCCCGACGGTCCACGACGGTCCGAGGGAAGATGGCAAGCAGTAACGAGGGTGTC